>VZTE01003466.1:359692-372965 GCA_013397775.1 Eulacestoma nigropectus
AAAATAAAAAAAAAAAAAAAAAAAAAAAAGGAGATACTTGCTTACCTCCTTACTACTCCTGTTTTAAGACTCAGAAAAGATGTGGGCTTTTCTTTATCTCCTTCTGTAAGTATCCTTTTTAACTACATTAAAATCATCACCATGGGAAATGAGGAGTCAGATACGAGAGGCAAAGGCTAGCAAATCGTTCATCTAGTGCTGATGCCTCAGTCTGAGGCACCGCAGAACCAGCAGCCATGAAGCCCAGTAAGTTTCACTGAAGGCTCCTGTCAGGTCACTGACACCTTGCAAGTGGATGCTTAAACACAACTAAATTTAAGGCCACAGCCTCTGTAATACTCAAGAGAAACAGCAGCTGGAGGAAGGAGACAAGAAGTTAAACAAATTCAGTACGTCATCTGGGATCACGCTTTGACCACCGTCCAGAAGCGCAAGCCAGTGACAAGCCACACTAACAATGTGCTGTTTAGCTTGGCCAACTTCACGGCAGCTCCAAGCCAGCCTGTGCCCCAGCACCTGCCCATGCTCTGGCTCTACCAGCAGCAGCTACTGAGAACCAACCCCAGCTGCTCTGAAGTCTGGGACTTCACCTTTAACAAGCCTAATTAATTTACTTTCAAGGTAGCCTGACTCCAGATTGCACTGTGTTTTCCAAATGTTTTCTGCAAAGCCGGGGGAAGAGATGCCTGCTCCCCATGAGCCTTGACATGGTCCTGGGGTATTGCTCCAGTTCAGGTGCTGTTTAGCATTAGTCCCTGCCAAGGGGAAAGACCCATTGCCTGCTTCCAGGAGACCCTGGGGAAAAAAGCCAAAAGAGAAAATACTGCAGAACAAAATACTCTGACTGAAAATTGAACCAGGATTTTACTATTAAAAACAGTCCTCAGATTAAGGATTATAACTCCTAAAAGTTGGGGGGGGAGGGGGTTTGAATACCTTTTCTAACATGAAGTAATATAGAAACAGAGATCACTACCCTCATTAAAAGGTGCTTTATTTCCTTATTCAATCCCTCAGTCTTCTAACATAAATTTTTCTTTGCCACTGACAACTTCTGCATTATTTATACAACAGCCAATCTATAATTGGCCTCTTTCACATGGGTGAATATCAACATACGGGGGGTAAATAGGGCAAGGAGAGAATGCAGTTAAGTGACAATTTCCATATTTGTAGAGAAAACAGTTGTACTCTGACAGCGTGACAGGTTTTAGATGTACTGTTCTGCATTTACACATAGTTGATGTCTAGCTTATAAAGGTTCATTTGGCTATAAAACCATCATGTCTAGCTGCTGAAAGGAGGCTGGAACAGAATGAGAAATTCTCATGATCTGTGTGAACAAGGCAATAATTTTGCTGTAATATAATTTTTCAGAGTACTAGATTTTTATTTCTAGACCATTCTGATTTAACTTTAGATCTAACATGAAGATACAATTTCTACTGTACAAAGTACTATGAAATCAGTGGCCAATTCCCAACTTTTAGAGGCAGAAATTACATAAGCTTAAAATATACATCCTATTTCACTCTTGACATTGCAAGCTTCTCTTTTAGCTTAATAGAGCACATTTTATTCCCTTCTTTTTACCACAGCAATCAATTGAAAAAAACCTCCAAACATTTACACCCTGAAGCTTTAATATCATAGTACATTCCCACATAAAGAAATGTGATGCCATGAATTAAAGAGGGTCACATATTACTACGATGTTCTGGTTCACGGCTGGGACAGGATCATCTGAGCAGATTTCTACATATAAACTACACAAAGCTATTTAAACAGATTGTGCACTACAGCTCAGATAATACGATTTCACCTCACTCACAAGCTACACTAAAACTACAGCCTTGAATTAGGTTAAGGAGAAAGAGATGGGCTGGGTATGTGCAGGAAGGCAAGCAAGGAAGAACCACGGTAACCCCTAAAAGCACTGTGCTCATTCAGGTGCAAAACTTACTGCAGGTTCAGAGAGGGAAAATACACACTAGCAACACCTGAGCTGCTGCTCTTCTTCTCTCCCTCGAGAGCTCTGCTGACCAGATTACCAGAGAAGAGGTAATTCTCGCACTTTGCTAAGTGTGCTACCACTTGTGCAGACCTGATTGGTTCCCTGCACGCTTTGGGCAAGATCCAAAGCCCACTGGACCCAGTATCACATCCCACATCAGCTTTCATATCCAGGTTTCAGAAAACATCGAGTCTCTTAACTGTTGTGATTCACAGTAATAGAAGGCATTTCCTCTCATGGAAGCCCACTTTCATCAGAAAAGACTGGACAAGTCTGACTTCAAACTGCCTATAACTACAAGTAAAATACTGTCACTCCCAATACAGAGGACCTTTACTTATAATGTTACTGACAAGATATCCATCTTTCTGTGGAGCTGATAGTAAACTTTTCATTACTATTAAGATCTCTAACATATAACGGTTATTCTTCGTGCTTCTTTTGCACTGTAAGATTCTGCAGAAAGACACACTGTGATTAGCTGCATTAACTTGGAACCTGAAAACCTGCGTTTAACTCTCAGCATTGCCATGGGCTCCCCATATGGCCTTAGACACATCACTCGGGATTCAAGTGTCCCATCTCAGTGTCTAGAAATTGTCTGGTTAAGTCTCAACTAGTAATCCCAGACTTCTTACAGTCACTGGAAAGGAACAGATAGCTCCAGAGAGCAGTCCATCTCACACCAAGACAGATGCCTCAGGTAGGTCAAATGAATCACCTTCTGAAGGTACTTAAACTTAAATGAGATGAATCCTATCCTTAATCTCCCTCTGCCATTGATCCCCATCTGTCATACGGGATTTATGTTTCAACACATCAATAGGACACTACTTTGATTGGTGCCTACGTAATATAAATGACTGTCTGATGTGTACAGACTTGCACACTTCACAAAAAGCTATTCCCAAGATCTTTACCTGAAATCTTCATGTCTACCTTCAAGACAGGCTATCTTGGCAGCTATGGTTTTGGCTTTGTATTTGTTTTGCCCATTTATGCTATCACATATCAGAGTAGTACTAGGTGTTCTCCTGTATCAGCCTCTCATTGAGAGGGGGAGCAGAAATCTCCAATAATTACATCAACCTCTGGACAGATAAACTGGCTCCTGTATTGGGGAAGCTGCTGTAGCAGATTTTTGCTAATTCCTTTATCATAGAAACTGCTTTCTGGTATGAAGTAGCTAGTCTTTTAAGTATTATTGGAGCTGAAACTAGTTTATCTCCTTTATGTCAGATAAATTCCCTCCTGGCCGCAGAAGGCTAAAATTCAGGTCCTTTGTACCATCCCACCTGTAAATAATTCAAATCCCAGCTGTGAGCATGGCATTATACATAAAACAGCTTTCTT
The DNA here is from genome assembly GCA_013397775.1 of Eulacestoma nigropectus. Lineage (NCBI taxonomy): Eukaryota > Metazoa > Chordata > Aves > Passeriformes > Eulacestoma > Eulacestoma nigropectus. Next base: position 363,060 of record VZTE01003466.1, read on the forward strand.
CAGCAGCAAGTCAAACAGCTTACCCAGTTTTCAACTGGAAGATGGTAAATCATGATTACTGGAAAACAGGAAACTTTTTTCTATTTAAAACTGAAAAAAATATAATTTATGCCAGGGTGAAGGTAAAGAGGTTTTAAAGAGTAACTCAGTATAGTTTCTAAACAGAGCCCCAAACTAGATGTCCAAGTCCCCTAGTATTAACAATACCTAATGACCAGCAAAATATATCTGGCAGAATGCCAAACAGACAAGTGGTCACGTTTGCAAGTATGACGTTTCCATGATACAGTTAAAATCCCTTTGAAGGAGAGGGTTGATATGGTTACAGCAATGAGTTGTTTATTGATCTCTGGGGGCCTTAAATGATGGCACTTTTTCCAACTTTTTTTTTTGTTTGCACAACAGTCCATGTCCTCAGTCAAAGATCTGGATCCTATTATGTTAGGCACAGTATAAACACATTACAAGGTATGTCAGGCTCTGTTCTAAAGAGACTGCAGAGCAAACACTGTTCCTTGCAAACATGAAGCAGCCCTCGATGAAATAGCTGTCACCAGTTACAACCCACATCTGGAATTCACTGTGTTAACAGAGCACCCATACACAATAATAAAATTTAAAGAAATAAATAAAAATTAATAAAAATAAGAAAAAGAAACATGGCCACCACACATTACGATTTTCGCTTTTGATTTTTCCCAAGCAAGCAGCCTACAAAAACAAAACAGGTGAACAGCTTTAAAAGCCTGACCAGCTGTTTGAAGTGATGGTAACAATAAATGACTTTTTATGCAGTCTTCCAACTCAACTGTAAAAGTGCTTTGAAGGGAAAAAAAAAATAGAACTGTATTTCTGGGACATAATTCAGCTTATCTAAAAAAAATATGATTCACTAAAAACAAATTAACAAGATTTCTGGTCTAAGTGAGCCAGAATTGGAAGAACAATATTAGACCAAATCCAATGGAAAAAGCAACATGGCCTGAAGCAGTTGTTTTGTAACAGTGAAAATTTTAGCACATGTTCATTTAAGGCTCACTTTCTGTGCTTTATCTAGGGAAAAAAACCCACATTTATTTACTACAATTAAAACTCACAGCAATTGTACATGCTGTAACTGTATCCACATTTACAAGGGTGCAGTCCCAGATGGTGACTATGTTGACCACATGTTCGTCTTAGATACTAACTTAATGAAACCAGCCAGCTAAGATTTAGCTCTACCTCTGCTAGGCAGAGTTTGTGGAGGTCACCATCTTTATCTCTGCACCAACAGGTATGGAATGTTTGACTGTCATGGAACAACATGGAGCCCCTCCACTCACACACCTCACTGCTAAGCCATTACCTTTACTTCCTCCAAAAAACTCATACAGCCAATAAAAATGAGACAACAGCTTCAAACTACAACTTGACTTAACCACAATCAATAAACTTGGTGATGGTCTCTAGGAGCAGAAAAGTTTCAGCACATTCCCCCACTCTTTTTTGCAAGTACTACAGCTTCAGCTTCTGCACTATTTACTATACACCACTTAAAATTTGTAGCTAGAATTTATTCAATATAATTACCTCTAAGTCTAATTGAAGCAACTACCTTTGAGTATCTTAACAGTACTACAGCTGTAAGTAGGACAGGCTGAGCTAATATTTTTCAGAGTTTGAGGATAACTTCTTGTTTACCTCCTCAGCATAACCCCTAAGGTATTCGGAATGATCAACAGATTTATCCCAAAAGGACCCATGAAAAAGCCAATATTTGGCCTTCTGGAAGACAAAATCTTTAACAATTTGTTAACTGTAACAATCTGAACAGGTCTTCAACCAGGCTCATTATTCACTACATCCACCTACGACCTTTTGTCCACCCTTGAGTTCATCCTTTCAGACTTACACATTCACCTACTTTAAACACCTAAAGCCATCACTGCCAACTATGCCAAGAGGTTGGATTTTTACCGTCCCAGTAAAGATTAGCTTTCTTCATCACAGAAAGAGTCAGAGAACTGAGTGGAAGAAGGCACAGTGACACCACAGACTAGGGAATGCCAGGTGTTCATCCCTTCCAGCAATTAATTTAGCCTTATTCTGTGAAACCAGTAAACACCACTGAATTCGTATGTTGTTTTAAAAAGTAGCTGAAGTGCATAGGCATTCTAAGAGCCAAATTTCAACACAAAGCAAATTAAATGTTCCAAGCTTCACTTTAATACTGAAAGGAAATTCAAAAAAGCTATAGCTAGAGTAATATTGACATGTTTCATTAAAATTCTGCCAATTGTTATTCCTTTCAACTACACGTAATACACACATTTTGGAATTCCATTGATAGGTACAGATATCTGGAAAGGCAAAAGAAAGTTTGGGCTTTTGGGATTCATTTGAATCCTTAAGTAATAGTGCAGACAGTCCCTACTATGTCTGCAAAAGACTGGTTCATCACCTTTAATGGACATTTAGCTGGTTTTTGCGTTAGAATCTAATTGACACTACATGAATAAGCAGTGGTCAGTTCAAAAATCTGAGCTCTAGCTGCTTGATATAGAGATAAAATACTCATTACTATTATTCTTCTTCTAAAATGCTGATTTCCATAGTGAGTTTTATGCCTTGCTCACCTATAACACAACTTTCATCAATAGTTATAAAGAATAATTGATTCTGAGTAAACAGCTCACAATTATTAGCCAGTGTACAATTTATAAAGCCAATATTTGCATACCAAATATTAAAGTAAGCCCAAGTCATTATAAAAGACATGTATTTTGAAAATGACAAATGCAAGAAAAAACTATAGCATGTGACTTCAGGTGGTTTTGTCCCAGATGATTTTACTTCAATTTTTCACTATCAGCATTTTCTCAGTAAGCTAAAAAAAAAAAAGGCAGTAAATTCATTTTAATACAAAACCCCACATATATCAATCCTATTATGCAAGACCTACAAAAATAAAGCAAACATACAAGATAAGAGCAGTAAAGGCCTTACACAGCTACAGCACATCATGAAGAAGCAACCGACCTCTGTCAAGGTCACATGGATATTGCCTGGTGTTTCTCTGCTTTAACTAGCAGCTGAGTAAGCTAATAAAGCATGAAGTAAGAAAGCCAAAGATGATAAGCAAGTGCAAGGTAACTGCTTGTTATTAGCATATGAAAAACAACTATGAAGAAATGAGAACTGTTGAAAAGAAAGGCATCCACTGTCAGGCTTTTCCTAAGGAAATATTAGCAGGTCCCAGACACAGTTATCAAATGCAACAGTGAAACAGACACAACTTTAATTAAATATTTGGGCTGTTAGAAAATACATAAACTTTAATTTCAGGATTCAGAAATCCTGCAATGCAACCAGTATTCCACTTGCAGTCAAAATGTGTTCGCCTTCTACCCTCAGCTGGACTACTCAAGGACATCTTTGGCAATTCAGTAGGAGGACACTCTCAAAGGTAGCCCTCTCATCAGAAACACCTGCTTTCTTACCAATGCCACCAATTAACAACCCATAGCCTGACACATGGAAAGAGGACATGGAAGATGCTAACCAAGACGAGTTTATCCTGGTGCAAAGCAGAATCATGACAGGATTCCCTGGCTCAGGTGCCAGCCACAAGGTTTGCCACCTCCACAGCCAGTTCCAGAATGAGTTTGACGGAAGACTGTCCTTCTAGTATCATCTCACTGATGGGCATCTGGAAACTAAGGCCTGTTTACACAAATCCAGGCCATAACAACGAGACACAGGGCACCGGCACTCCCACATCTTAAAGAGTAACAGGCATTCTCTTTTTAAGTGAAGTACCTACTAATAACCACAATTTATAGTTTTAAGACACATCAGAGGAACAAAATAAATGGAAAAAAGAGTTATCGACTTCAAGGCGCTTTAAATCAGGTCTCAAAGATGAACACTAGTTAGATAAATAAACAAAAATTTCTTGTCAGTAACAATGGACAAAATAGGATTATAACATACAAGGGCAGCTTAAGGGAAGTTCAGACAGAACCTCTTCACACTACGCAACATGTCACATCTTTTACAACAAATGCTACTTAATCCAAGAGACACAATAGGAGTTAATAGCAGCAAGTTCAACGGGTTGGTGATTTTTAGGTCAAAAGGACAGGCGATTGCCTCCTCCATTCTCAAGGATTAACACAAATCACAAATCCAGCAATTTCAACATCAAATCTAGAACTTGTACCTGGTCTAGATAAAAGGAAAGAAAATACTGATCTACAGACTTCAAGTAGAAAGGTGTCATCTGCTCAGTAAGGTGGTTCATATACTTGCTACTCTGATGGACAAAACACTGATAACCTCATTTCTAGTCTGGGCTCTTGTAGCTTGTGTGCCCAGTCAGGTTGCTGTGTGAACTTCTACATATCAGGGCACAACTTAACATTAAGAAATACTATTAGTATTTTCACTGTGTGGGCATCAAGGAGCCTTTCAGCATATCTAGCTTTCCAAAAAGAATGGTAAGCTTTTAGGAGTCCCATTAAGAAACAGATTGGACACATCTCAAACGAGACAACTCAAGTCCCTCCTCTAAACTAATTCTAGTCGTCCACCATCCTTTTTGAGATAGGCACCCTTCCTACTCTCAACACTCCAGTGTTTACAGCTGCATACAGCTTCTTTGCTCTTTAAAACAAGAGCAGATCATGTTCCCTGGATGTAATCCCAAATTCTTCTCAGAATTAGTATTTCTGGGACACTCACTTTTTTTTTTTTTTAACTGGAAGCAGGCAAAAGTATTACAGTACACTTTGTTAAAACACATATTCAGATGTTGTAGAATGAGAAGCCAAATGAAATCAGTCTATAATAGCACTTTTTCCAACTTTATTTAAACTGGCACAAAAAAACCAGAAGTATTCTCATGAATATGGATTTTGTATTTTATTCCAGATCATTGTCAAAGGTAATGAAAAGAGCTGGAATAATGGAGATAGCAATTCCCCCTACACTATCTGTTCTGCAATTTATTACATGGAAAAAAAAAAAATCTGTTCACATGGACAATAGTGCTGTTCTGCAGTATTATTTTTACAACTAGAACATCACCCTGAACTAAATAAAATGACTTACTGAATTCAAAACAAGCTTACAGTTTCAACAAGAAACACAAAGAGTCCATTTTTAATTTTAAAAAAGTTTCAAAACTGTTTTGATTGGGACGTATTACACTACCATTCTTTAAAATTCAACTATTTGCCAATATATTGTCTTCTATCAACACATCACACTACTAAGTTCTCCTTACCGGTTTATTCTTTAAAAAATTTAAAAATAAACCCCACCCCCCACTCTATCTGTATCATCACATATTTTAAGAATTCCTACCAACTCTAATACTTTATTACAGAAATAAATGTTTATAAAGAAATATTGTCCATAGCAAAGAACAAACCAACAACCATAAAAACCCCCAAAACAACCAACCCAACACCAAAACAACAAAAAAACCCCACTATTCTACTACTAGTCATTAAGTTTTCAAAGTAAGAGTTAGATCTAGTGTTCATCTGTACACAGACATTTTCTAGGAAAAGCACGACTGTTACCCTGAATCAGAAACATCATTTGTCAAGGAATCTTTATTTCCACAGTGCTTTGCACAAAAGCACTCCAATTATTTTTAACTGCACTATCTACATAGTTATTCAAAAACATGGACAAGAGAGTTCATGGGTAAACTCGTATCTCTGAACCAAGCTGGGGAATGGTTACCAGCTTTCCCATTTTGCAACTCCTACACTGATTTTTCAACCACATGATTATAGAAAAACAACACCCTTAAGATAAAGGTACAAAACAGAACTTGTAAGTGGGTTTTTAATCAGTTCATTAAAACATCACTGAGCAGCTCTGAGGCACTGTACTACATATTCACTACAGCCATGGCTACACGATTAAAGCTGCTACAATACATTTGGCCATAAATCCTGAATAGCATCCAGGAAACTTACAGACAGCATCATTAAAAGAACTAAATTGGTTTTAGCTACTCCTAAATAAAATTTAATTTTCCTGAAATTTTATATAACTATAATAATACAGAGTTGATTAATTATTTGGATAATTTCTCATAACTTTTTTTTAAATTTGTAAAATCTCCTTTTAAAAAAATCTTTTAAGTATTAGGAGCTTATCAGATAACTACACTGCACAGCACACAGTCCAGATTTATTTCATGTTCTGATAGATTTCTCTGAGCCTATTTAGGGATGGCTAGAAAAGAGACGTGGCATCCTGAGTTTGCAATTCTCTGAGAATTTAAAAGATGGCAACACCACTCCCTCTAGTATGGAGAGGGAGAAGTGTTCAGTGCATGCTGTTTCAGGGAAATACCTCCAGACTGGCAGTGGTAAGAAAACAGGTTAAGAAATATGGTCACCTCTCTCATAACCCATTCGTGTGCTCCTCCTTTAGCCACTTGGGGAAAACAATAGAAAGAAAAGCCAGCCTCTAAAACATACTGATTCCACATTTGTCAAAAGTAGTACGTAAGGAGATGTTCTTACTACAGTTCCTATCCAGCTTTCAGTCATTACAGGACTCAAGAAAAAAATTAGTATCAGTAAATATTTTTACTTCTTTAATTTAAACAAGAAAAAATTCTCCACACACTGCTTGCACAAATTGCTCAGCTAGTCCACGCAGTCCCTGAAAGAGACTGCCTGTAGGCTGCTCGTAGCCTCTCACCAAAAGAAACCATGAAAAGCCCTTGTCAGTTGTCCTCCTCCTAATGCATTCTCCTTTGGTGTCTGGTATTTCTGTAAAAGACGTAATAGTATAACCACCATTTCCTAATTCCCCCTTTTACTGGGGTGTATGAGGGAGGAGCAAAGCTTACTCTAGCAAAGATGACATTTATATATAACGATCCTGAAAATATTTGTTAACCTAATGCTTTGTTTATTTAGTCTGGCAAATGCTTTTATTTTAACCTCTAGTATCTTTAGTAAATGTCAGCAGTAAACACAAATTGATAGTTTGCTCCCTTATCTGTATTTTTAATTAAGATTTTTCCTAGATACAGAATTATGTTTAAAACAAACATTCTATAGAGAATCAAAGTAAAATCAAAAGATGAAGTATTTCTCTTTGTGAAACTGCATTTTTATATGGGCATCACCAGCAGAGGGAAGGAGATCATGGTATTCATGCATAATAATTCCTCCATGCTTTTCTTCCAGATATGCAGAAATATTTTCTTGTCCTTTTCATTTGTATCCCAAACTTTAACATCTCTTCCACAACATGTAATACAAGGTTGCGCGCACACTTTATTCAGAAGGCAGTTCCCAGTAAAGAGTTTATCTGTGTGTTTAAACATGCATATAAATATAAAACTACATACAAATATTTTTTAAATCATAATCAGACTGCTGAATGGACAGGAAAATACAACAATATGCTCAATAACAGCTTCGTTTTTATGTGATGAAACACCAATTAACTGAGTTCTGTACAGCTGAGTGGCTTAAAAACTTCTGCCAAGACACTAAGCTGCTCCTTCTTTTTACTTATTATAGCCAACCCTGCCAAAAGACCATAAAATTGATTTTATGTTTCCGGTATCTCTATGCTCACTGGAAAAATATAGATTTTTTTTTTTTCCCCCTAGGTTTCTGACAAACAGAACCTTCTCTTATCTCACACCTTCGCTACGCTAACCAACACTGAGCATCTTCTTGGTCGTCTCATACCTGATTTAAATTAGGATTAAGGTAGGAGAACATTTCAGATTATTAAATCAAACACTGTTCTATATCTATGGTTTTAAAGCATTTCTTGCCCATCAGTGTTACACAAGAGGCTATATCCCACTTGTACTGCTATGGCATACGTGGCAACTGATTATTTTTCACATTTGTTTTAAGGAAGTATTAGAACTGCTCTGCTAGTCTGTGAGCTACCTCTTTAAATTTCAGTATCAATCCTTAAAATGGATTTAGCATCTTTCTCATCAAACATTAATAAGGCTCACTTAGGCGCTCTTAATGTGAAGGAAAATTTGGCTTGTATGAAATGGCTACACTGGAACATTTCATGCTTTTGCAAGTGCAGGAGTAGGATTATTTCCTACTAGTATGTCATTATCTTATGCCCTGTGGTTCTTTTTGAAATTATCTCTTCTCACTCAAGCTGCCTACACTATGTTTTTAAGCTACATAGTTTCAATTTATGAATTGTGTGCATGCAAATTTTGAGCAACTATACCACAAGCCAAGTAATAGACCACATTAAAGTAGATTTCCCTCAGACATTACTAATACAACTAAAAATCCAAAAAGCTTGGAAGAAAAAAAGATATATATTTGACTCAAGACATAAAATCAGGTAATTTGTTTCCAAGACAGACGAGAAAATACTATTCTAGACACATGTGCAATCTCCTTGCACTTTTCCTGAGCAGGTTTATTTAAGCATGGCAGGAGATGTCATTTCACATCCTCACAAAGCAAATTAGTTCGCTGCCTACTTGTCCTTGTACCCAAAAGCTCCCCCCCCTCCCTTTTTCAGGGACACTCCTGAAACAACTGCCCATCTTTAACTCTAGATGTCAACTCACCAGGGAAAAGAAACTCCCCTTGGGTCTACAAGTACCATCTTCCCTTTCTTAGGATGAAGTAAATCGCTCGGACAATAAAGCAATTTAAACAGCGCATAATTAACATGCAACATGGATGGCACACTGCACAACAGCTCTGAGGATCAATATCACCACCGCAGATTAGTAGCCTAGTTGTTGTCTACAACATGTATGCGTATCTAAAACTACTCTACTGCCCTTTGTACAGAAAATATTATTTCAGAGACAGTGAAATATTATTGCACTACAACATTTTGCATTGAGTTTACAAGGTAATAAAGACAGAGCTACTTCTTCACAGGCAAATGGCTATTAAATAAGGAAAATAAAACTTGACATCCCCCAGACAATCAAAAGAAATGATTTATTTGGATGCCAACATCTGTCTTGAGATTGTGGCCAAGTGCTTTTCTGTGCTCATTTAGGACTCTACTTGGAAGGCTTTTCAGTTACATCTACCTAGAGATTTCTCTCTACCGCTTCCCATCTGACAGAAATCACTCAGCTGGGTCTGATGAATAATAGCAAAAGGCAGCTTGTATCAGAGATGATTGAATTACAGATTGTTGAAAGTGCAATAAAGGCTCATTCCAATGACTACATTTAATTTATTTACTATACTGACTACCAGAAGCTAGTAGTCGTTTGATATCTTTATTTCAGAAGACTGGAAACAGAAGAAATATTGACATTCTTTGCCACTTTCTTACTACTGTATCTAGTAGAGTTTGATAGGCAAAATTAACTTTTAAACAGAGCACTGAACCCCTACCCATACCGTGTGCACCTAGGAACCAGAACAGAACGCACCCCAAATCAAAGCAAGGCAAGTGGTATTCGGTAGGAAGGAAATCATGTCAGAGAAGATGAAATTGCATGGAAAGAAAACGCATTAGCCTGACAGCCTTTCTAAGTAATGTGGGAAAGGCTTTTTGTGAATTAATACATAAATGATTAGCTGGTGTCCTGCTGTCCGGAGGGGAGAGCAGCGCCGGGGCGGGGCACACCGCCGCGCCCCACCGCTCTCCGCCGGGGCGACCGTCGGGACAGACCACCCTGCCGAGGGCGGGGGCACGGCGGCGGCAGCCAGGTGACACCCGGAGAAACAAGTTGGCCCGGCGGCCGCCTCGGCGCCGGCTCCGGGCAGCGGCGGGGAGAGACGGAGGGGATGCAGAGCGGACGGCTCCCCTCTCCTGCAGCCCGGGCGGGGGGCGACGGCGGAGCTCCGCGGGGGCGGGGAGCGAGGAGGGGGGACGCGGGCGTCCCCTTTGTCTGTGTCGCTCCTCCCGTAAACGCCCCCA
>VZTE01003466.1:373724-501390 GCA_013397775.1 Eulacestoma nigropectus
CCACGCGCGGCGGGCAGGGCTGGCATCCCCGGGCCGCCGCGGGGCTGTCGCTGGGCGGCACGAGGCGCTGTGCCAGAAGCCCAGCGGCCGTCGGGCGAGCCGGGTGCCCCGGGCGAGGCGCGGCGGTGGCCCTCGCCCGTAGGTCGCGGGGCGGCGGCGACCCCCGCCAGGCGTAGTTGGTACTGGTAGCGAGCCTGCGGGGCGCAGCCCTCCCGCTGCCGCCGCCCGCGGGCAGCCCGCGCCGGGCGGTCGCGACCGAGAGGTGAGTCGTAATTGGCGTCTGTGGCTCAGGCGAGAGCAGACTATCGCGTGTTCAGGTAAGGACGTGCAAGGGTTAACTTAATTCCCTTGATCTAGCCACTCTGAACTGGAGCTTTGATTAACATTGGTCTGCAAAATGTAACTGTAACAAATTCAATTAAGGGAAGCACATTTCTTCAACTTTTAATTAGATCTACCCTATTTGTCTAATGTTTAATATAACATAAAAAGTTGCTCAGGTTCCAGAGGGAAATGGAAATAGATTTAGATGTAAGATTAGCTTTTAAAAACACAACAGACTAAAGTTCTTTGTTTGTCTGAATATATTATTGCTGCATTTATACCCTCAAAGAGGATAATAAGCAATATTCCTCAAAGAGGTGAAAAACAATTTTACCTTCAAAATTGTAAACACAGCAGGGTGGTATTTATGTAGGAGTTTCCTGTAACCTTTAATTGGTCACAAGGTACTGACCATACAGGTTGTAGCCCAGGTTTGATGCAATACTGAACATGATCCTGCTGGATTACCGTTGTTCTAAGAAAACTTAAGAAAGCAGTAATATATTTCACAACCATTTAGTTGGTTTCAGTTAGTACACGACAGTGAAAGTTACCTAAAGTACATCTTAATATGGTAGACAGCAGATGTTGGCAAAGAGACAAGCCCGTATGCCATTGTCAGCAGGTAACTGAGAAAGTCACACAGCCCCCAGGCACATCTCGTAGGTGACTTACTGTGCCTTCAAGAGAACTGTATCCTGCCATTCCTCACCCATACTTTTGTGCTGAGATTTGACTCTAAAATTCACAGCCCTTTTCCAGTTCAGTTTTTCTGATCACATCCGTGCTGGACATTTGTTCTTGGGTCTTTTAGTCAGAATATCAGTTTTTCTTGTATGGGCACATTAGATCACAAGAGGAGAGAAGGAAAGCAAATGCCAAAGAAATTATGTTGTAAAGCTTTTACTGAGCTACTGAAAGAAGGAACAACCATAATTTAAACTGCATATGCAGAAGTGGTCACCTGTGCTCAGATTACCCTGTATGATTTAAAAGTGTTGCTGTTTTCTCTGTCCCAATACAATAGATATCAAGAATTATTTTCTCTAGGATCATTTATCTGGTCAGTTAAAAAACCCACACGTTTCAGTGCTAGTAATTATGAGGACTTGATGCTGAGTTCCTAACAGCCACACAGCCAGAAGTCTGTGGGAGTCTGACATTCACAAGGCATGACACATCATATGCTGTCTTAGTATTTGAGCAAAGACAAGAAACATCACTGAAGCCCAACGGCCCTTCCTTAGTGTACAGACAGTAAGGAACAGAAATGCTATCTAGTAGTAGCCCTGAAGAGTATACCATCCCTTTTCCACTCTCTGACTATGGTAGTCCATACGTAATTGTTCTGCTGTGTTTAAAAACAAACAAACAAACAAACAGACAAAACCCCCAAACCAGCTGTCGTAGGGGCTGGGAGAGTTTTTGCCTGTTACTTTCTGAGCTTGGTTGTTTGCAATGCAAGAATTGCTGCAAAAGTAGCTTCCTTCAGTTCCTTTCGAGTTCAAAGGTTTATTCATACAGAAAGAGGTTTCCAGTCTTGCAAGTTTTATTTCACTACTGCATTTTCAAGGAAATGGGTAGTTACTATCCAGTCATTACGTTAATTATACCAAAGGAAGCTGTGAGGCTTGAGGAATGACATATCCTAAATGGACAAGGATGCTCTAGAAGAGCTCAGGAGTCATTTGATGAATGCTTGGAGTGCTAGCCACTAAAATAATGAAATATAGATCACTGTATTTATTATTGTTAACTCTTCCACAGCTGTGTTTAGGGAAGAAGAAGGTATCCTATTATGAGAAAAAAGAAGAAACATGCAAATCCAGAAGAAATTATGTTTTGAACCCTATTTTGTTGTTTTATTTGGCATTTTAAATTTTTTTTAATGTGTTTTAGTGCATCAGAAGAGAATTTTAAATAGAGTCAGCCATTCAGAAGTTTCATGAGGAATTCTGCTACATACAAGTGAAGAACTAGACTCCATCATATTCTTCATATGCTTTGTTTTTGTTTTACACTTTACACTTTGACTGAGCCAAAGGTACAGGAGCAAAATATTTTAATAAAAAGCAAGACCAGGAATGATGCACTGTTTGTCATTTTGATTTTTTACTTTCTGTATACTGTGACTTCAAGATAAAATCTCAAGATTAGAAAGCAATATGAGCCATAAAAACTAGATTTTGAGAATGAAAGACTCCTGCTTGATCCATAAAGAAAGAGGAAGCCTGGGCCAAAGCCAGTGAAACCAATGTTCTCGGGCCTATCCAGGCAAGTTTTATGGCATATGAAGAGCAGATACTAGAATGGCAGTCACTGAATCGAGGCTAATTCAGGAGCAACAGCAGTTGTTACACATAAAAAAAAGCAATCAAGGCTCTGACTTTTTCCCTTTTGTAGGTCAGCCTTTGTGTGACCAAGTATCACAGCTGCCACAAATAGATGTACAAGATGGGAAGTCAGGTAAATAATGAGAGCAAATCACTGGCAGGTAAATAAGTAAATAAAACTGGTGGCATGTTAATTTACTTAACAGGTAGAGTCTAGATCTGTAAACTAACTGAACTGTGACTGTTGTTATTCACTGGCTTTGTGTTGCACGAGATTACAGATCCCTGTCTTTAACAGAAAAATGTTTTTATTTTGTTTTTTGTTATCATGTAATTTACTCCTATTTGTGCTTTGATTTGGTCTTTTCCATCCTCAAGTTTTTCCTTTTGAGAGATGTTCCTTTGTGGGAAGATAAAGGAATTGGGTTTTGCTTAGGGAAATGGAACAGCTTTTCAAATTTCTGGTTGCAGGAGTTTAAGAATATGTTTCTGAAACTTCTTTTAGCATATTAACTGTCTGCTCTCGATTGTTTTGGGGTTTTTTCCAGTTGACTGAGAATCCAAGGGCTGGTCTGTATAGCTGAAAATTAAACATTTGGAATCCCATTTTGGTGTTCTGTTGTCACACTCTTGGTTTCAGTACAGTTTACATAATACCTACTGGGTGGTGATGATGCACTTAGAATGAAAGATGGGAAAGCAAAAAAAGAAAGTTACGTCTCCAAAGTGAGAATTAACATTCAGTAAAATTAATAAATACTGGAGTAACTATTCAGCTATACACAACTAATGGAAGTGTTATATGAAGTAAATCATCTTTGAAGATGATTTTTCTAACAATGTATGTGATTACCATTTGGGCAGAGAGAGTGGAGAACAAATGTTGGGGTTTTGTGGTTTTAATTGAAGCTAAAATTCAAAGGGTAAAATCAAAGAACTTGTTATTCCACTCACTGATGTTTGTCTCGGTTTGTCATCTGATTTCATTGTTTTCTTCTGTTTGATATGTACACATCTGCTGCTGCTTCTAAGTTGTTCAGGCAGAGATGGTCTCTTTTAATCTGCATTTGTATAGCAGCTGACACTGAGAGCTCCTCCTTTGTGCCCAGGGCTCCTGGACACTGTGACAGCAGAAATGAAAATGAAAACAGAAGTACTCTATGAGGGTGTGTTCAAGTGTAGCCAAACCAACTTGCATATGCTTTGCGCGGATGTCAGCTGTGTAATGCAGGGACTGATCTGAGTCAATGTCAGTCTGTTCCCCTGTAGATGGTGCCCCTAGTTCAGGGATTCTCTTTTGGGTTGTCACATCTGCATCCCTAATCCCCCTCCCCACTTTGAAAGTCAGTTTACACCAAAGTGGTGTTCAGGGTGGTACTCCAGAAAAAAATGTTTTTGGTGCGGGTAAGATGACCTGGACTGAAGTCCCAGTTCTCTTTTTAGGCAGAATCTACTATATAAAGTGACAAACTACTGAACTCTTAGCTTCCAGAACACTTATATATCATCAATCTCCTCACCTTATGGCTTCTTATGACTTCCTCCATGTAAAATTTCTAACCCCCAGTAAGCATGTGCATCACGTGGATGACTGTGTAATAAAAAGAATATGAAGTGGGATTTCTAATTTAATTTTGAGGAGCTGACCTTGCAAAGCAGGTGGGAGATCTGTGTAATGGCTCTCTCCGAGGAGAGGGTCGAGACTTAAACAATGTCTTTTCAAATGAGTATGAATGATTATCAGGTGCGCATAAGAGAGGACATTCCATGTCTCCAATACCAATTAAGTGTAACTCTGTGTGGAGACTCAAATGAATTGCCTTTTCAGTGCAAAATATGCTTATATTTACACCAACCCAAGAGTGGAGTGAGAGTGAATAACATAGGTATCAGAATATAGCACTGAAATAGAGGTAAAATCTTATGGCTTCAGGCTTCCTAGATTTCATGTCTCTAATCTGAGATGTCCACAAAACCTTCACCGTGCAGCAGATGTACAGCAAAAATGCCCCAGGAAGCCAGCCCAGCCATGGAGCATGGTAAGTGCTACCCTCTGACTATGTAGAGTAGGCCAAGAACTTCGATGTGAATTAAAAATGGGATAGAGTTACTAAAGAACTGGTTAATGTATTTTAAATGTCAGAAAAAGCTTCTGAATGTTAGTAGCCTGATAAATAATTCTCAAGGGAGTTTGTTTTCATTTAGCTCACATTGTCATTTCATTCAAAAGCACAGTAAAATTACCCTAGTATTTGTATTTAAAATGCCAAATCAAGAGAGTCAGTATTTTTTTACAGTAATCACTATTTCATAATAATTTCTGTTTGCTGAAAAAATGTATTTACTTCTCTTACAAAAATGCAGTCACTATACAATTCTGATGTTTAGACTTATATTGAGCTTAAAAGCTTGCAAACCACATAGATAAATGAACTGGAAATTATATGTCATTAATATAATTAGTAGAAAAGATTTTTTAATTTTGCTTTCTTCATAGCAATGTTTTAGCCAGTATACAATATGGTAAACTGGCATTTACTCTGGCAATTCTGTCTGTCAGCAGCACCATTCTGTTTACAAACTTAGAAGAATTGTTTTGTTTACCTTACTGCTTTTTCTATAGCATATGCCATAGCCTTCAAATTGCGCAGGTATAAATTAGAAGGAAATAGAGCTCTCCAACTGTGTTGTTAAGATGATAAGGTCAATAGTAATGTCTCCTCTGCAAACCTTGATAGATATTTATCCAAGTTAAAGCTGAATTTTTAGTTCTTACAATATGTTAGTGAAGAGAAGGCATTTCGTGCTTTTTAAAAAATTTAGGCAAAGAAAAAATAAATCCTACAGAGTGAACTTAATTCTCCTCACAGTTAGGTATAAATCTATAGTAAGACCTACTGTTTTAAAAGCACAGTTTTCATGATTGTTATCTTCTATAAGTCAAACTGTCTCAGAGTCCTGAAGAAGTTAATGTCCCAATACATAATTTTAATTCAAGTGCTGAATTTAAATAGAAAGTTTTAAGGTAACAGAGACTCCAGTTGCACTCTGGGGACATAGTTTCTTCTTTTCTCAATAGTTCCTACTTAGTCTGGGACACAGTCATCTTCCCTAGCTGCTCATAAATCTGTGATTGAGAATCCCCTATCACTTTCCTACGCTTTTTGCTTTTGGCCTCTTCCTTTGCCAGTCATTTGACCTTCCTTCTCAGTCCTTTCTGTTCATCTTGGAATATATTTTGGGATAACATTGCCAGTCCCCAGTGAAATGGTCTGAACAGCCACAGTCATCCTCTTCAGCCTGATGTTAGATCCATTTCTGCAAGAACCAGGATTGGTCCTTTTCCTTTAGGATTGAGGTGAAGTGTGCAGTCAGAATTATGACGGATGATGAGATACAGTAAGAAAGTGGTTCCTGCTGAGGAATGGAAAGGTCACTAAGTCATTGGTTTGGTTTTTCATTCTTGTTTGTATGTGAACAGAAGCAGCTACTAAGGAACTTTGCTTCATGGATGAAAACAAAATAATAACAACAACAACAAACCAAAAAAACCCAACCAAAAAAAAAAACCCAAAAAAAAACAGGAAAAGAATAAAAACTGACTAAAAAGCAATTTAGGATGGAGATAATAAAGGTTCTGATCACCAGAAGCTCATCTTTGCCCACACTGAGATTGGACTAAGAGATTGGACTAGTTTAAGCTCAGTAGTTTGATCCTAGGGAGAAGTTCAGCCCAAAGGAGTGTTTGGTACTAATTAGTTTAAGGATTTTGGCTAATATCGTCTTGTTCTTAAGTGTGGATTTTCGAAGAAATGGTGATTTCATATGGTCTTTGATGTTGGAACTCTAAATTAAAATGTTCTTTCTGAAGATGAGAGCCTAGATTAAGTTATTCTGGGACTTAGAGTGGACTCCTTCATGCCTTACTTTCTTCCTTCTGGAATCTATGGCCCACACTTTCCCACCATAATGACAGAAAGGCGTTATCATCATTATTCCCTCATAAATACAAAGGTGTCTGCAGAATAACCTCAGGGATTTATTAGAGTGTCAGTCATTCCTCCTAAGTTTAAAAAGACCTATTCAGTGTTAAGGGTTTTTTTATTAGCTACCTCTTCAGTTTGGCTTTTCCTCTGAAAATTATTAAGCTTTATCTCTGACCAAATTGATTTTTTATTTAAGGAAACTGGTCATGCCATTTCCGTCATACAGGGGTTCATAAAAATGTTTACATTTGACTTTTTCCAGAAGATTTTTATTAGTTTTATTTCCCTTGTACTCTAATTGAAATAGAACTTGTTTGATTTTTTTCCTGCAGTCACTTCTAAAAAATCCTTGATGTTTTTCTTTTGAGGAAAAAAGGTTATTTGCCACAGTTATTTACAGTTTAATTGCCAGTTTAATTACAATCTAATGTCTCATTTACTGTGACACACTGTACTCTGCAGGCTGAGCTGTGATAGATTGTAGGAGTCACAGTGGCAATAGATTCACCTGTGTCTGAAGCTGGGAAGCCTCACACTGTTGCCAGCAGACCTGCCCTGAAAAACAGCACCAGCCCTCTAGTGATGATCGGAACATGAAAAATTCTCTGACCAAGCCTATTTGGAGTATTTCAGTGTTGTGGTGTTTTTACACTCCCGGTTTTTGCCACTGATGAATAGTCCTCTGACTTTCTGTACTGCCTATATGCTGGTGAACAAATTCAGGGGCTGTCCTAGAAAAGACACCTCATAGCATGAGTACAGAGACTAGCTGATGCTTTTGGCATGTTTTGTCTCACTTCGCTAGGGATGCTGTCATATCATTTCCGATGCCATCTTACAGTCCTCCACAAGGATCATAGAGATCTATATACCTTTCTAGAAGGAGGTCCAGAAAGGAGGCCGTACTGCCATACTTCAAAGAACTGTATTTACAGAGGATCCATTTGAGTTTCTGTTCCTATTTCTGGTGCTGGTTAGCAAGTTATGTGAGAAAAAAAGATTTGATGCCTCCACATGCTAAATTTCATAGCCCTGAAGGTTTGCTGCTAATAACATGTAGTCATATCTCTATAGAGTAACTGAGGTTGTGAGAGACACTTAGGGGTTGTCTGTTCTAATCACACGCTCAAAGCAGATCCTGATAGAACAGGTTTCTCAGGGCTCTGTTCAGTCAAGTTCTGAGTGCCTTGAAGGATGAAGGTTTCAAGTCATGTAGGTGGCCCGCCAGAACTCCTCATTATGCACCAGATGTGTTTTTACAAGTACTGAATAGAGGGATAGATTTGTTGCCCTGACCTTCTGGCTCTTGTTTTGCTGATACTGCAGAGAAAGTAGTTGGCCACTTTTGCTGCAACAACATACTGCTGATTCATGTTCATGGTTTGGAATCAGCGCTGTACGTTGAGAAACTGAAAGGCTGTACATGTGCATGTCCATCCTTGATCAGAATCAGCCAAAATGAGTCAGCTTCCCAGACCTCCTTCATGAATTTGGTGTCAGGAAGTCCATGAACCAACATGTGAATGGCCACAACCAGAGCTGGGTCTCCTAGAGTGGTGGTCTACTGGTCATATGAACACCATTTATTGCTCTGAAAAGTTGGGGAAACTGTGTAATTCTTGGAGGAGTATAGGGATTCTTCTGAAACCATTCCATTATGGATGATATACATGAGGTCTGTGAGCAATTTTATGATCTTGACAGTAGATTCTCCTAGCTCAAACTAATGATCAGGAGTGACTAAGCTTGAAGGGGTAATGATATCGTTCTAAGATCTGGAGCTTCAGAAAGGTATACCAAACACTTGGCAAATACAATTCTTGTCCTGAAATTCACAGTCATCCTGAAAATCTGCTTTCAGGTGTTCCAGGCCTGGAGATGGATGTTTTTCCACTCTCTGAAATGAATTTCATTTATTCAAAGTTTCCAGACAGCAGAGAACAGACTGCACTCAGATGCAGCTATGGCCAAGTCTATCCTGGCTGGAGGTTAAGATTTGCTTAAGAGATTTTGTTTCCTTCAGATGGAAGAATGGAAATGAATGACCACTCACTTGCAGGATGTCTGCAGAGCAGATTTAGATTGTCATGATGCTCTATTGGCTTTGGGAAGCAGAGAGCTACCTCTGTATTTGGGACAGTTACAGCATGTGTTTGAAACAGAAACTGAGGGTCAATAAATGCGAAGTAATGGTCTATAATTATCTATAACCACTAAGATTTTGTAGTGAGGGGAAACCAATCTGGGACACAATCTACAGACTTCAGCAATGTGGATACAGCTCGAGTGGACACCAAGGTGCTGCTTCCAAAAAGAGACTTAGTCTATGAATCACCTTTGCCGAGTACATAAGGTATGCTTATACAACACTTGGTGTAGCTCTAGATTTCTACTTAGGCTTTTCATGTTCATTCATATAATCCAACCTTGGAGTACATATCTCAAGACCTTTTCCTTCCCTACTTTTTCTGCCTTCTCATTACACACTGGAAACTTCCCTTCCAGGCAGTCATGCACAGATTCATACTGAGATGGGAGAATGGTACTTGTATTTTCTACAATTATTAGCTTATATGCTTATATGCTTACCTCTGTTACCACAGTAGGAAAGCCTGCATAGTAGTAATAAAGCTAGTATAAAGTAGTAACACTAGTATAGCAGTATTAAAAATGAAATTAATTAATATTAAAGTAAAATAAATCAGTGTATTTTGTAATATAAACCAGAAATAGTGTATAAAGTAAAATAAAACAATAAATAAATTAGCAAAGCTAGTATAGCAGTAATAGTATAGCATTAAAGATACATACTATAGCAGTAAAGGATAAAGTAAATTTTATAGTAAGGCTACTATAGTAGTAGTAGTAAAGCTAGTATAGCAGTTAAGAGACTCTTCTCTTGGCATGGAGAGTGAGTTTAAAGTTTGTTTTGGAACTGGGGTTTGTACTGTCTGGAAAAAGATTAAAAAGGCTCTTTCTGGTACTATTCTTTTTAACTTCAAGGGGTTGCTAGAGTACCCTGAAGCAACCTTAAAATATGCAGAAGTCTTTCACTTTCGCAGTAAGAACTACATTTTTAATACAGTTTCAGTAACAATCCCTCCTATAATACTTTTGCTGCAGAAAATTATGTATGTTCATTCTTCTAATTATAAATATATATCTAATACATTTTTTCATGATAGAAGGTATAGCAGAGTAATCTTTGCCTTCAGATAATAACACTTGAGCCAGAACTGGAGAGTGGACTGAACTAAAATCCTCCTAATAAGCCCCAGAAAAGTGACTAATACGATGATAATCTCTGCAGCCCTTGCTGGAACCATCAGCATTATCTGAGATCGAATATTATTACTATTCATCATCAATATCCTTTGCCTCAGGATGTCATTTCTAAGGTGATTTTCTCATCAGTATTTTTTTTTTCATTTTTGGTTTCTTGTCTTGTCTTCTTTATCCTTGCCATATATTTATAGCTTCCACACAGGAACTGTAATTAAACCTTTTCTTCGCTCTATGCCTTCAGACTCTAATGCTTTGTATAATATTATAGTCCTAAAGTAGAAGAGTAAGAATCCACTAATGTAAACTTTTGGGAAGGTTTCCAAAAGTACATTCTGATTTGAATCATATAATAAATTGCACTGACATACAGTTAAGCTTATAATGGTGTACCAAGATGTCTCCACAGATATAACAGAAATATGGGACTTTTGTGACTTAGAATTTCTAAAATGGAGCTCTTGGTGAAAGAACCCAGGTAATCTGAAGTCTGAGGATGCCTATGATCAAAACTGAACACATATCTATTTTCTATTGTTATATAAATATCGGTTTAATGACTTAAATGAAGGTCATTCTGATATATTCTGGCCTTTATTCTTCCTAATGTGGGAGAGATATTTGGCTGTGGGAGTACAGGGGTTCTGTTTGCCTTTTTAAAACTATTTTCATTTCCATGTCTTGTTTGTATTTAGCTGTATCATTTTACTCCAAGTTCTCTAAAGTTCTGCCCCTATTTTTCCTTCTCTAACCCTATGTGTAATATTGAAATTGCATTTGAACTAGACTTTCTATATCTGACTCGCTGTATACAGATTGTATTATTTAGTCTAAATTTCTCGTTGTGACACTCCTCAAAAATCCATTGCTTGCAAGATGACTGACAGTTTTGGGACATGTTCTTATTGTTTTCCATTTGGACATTTTACTGGTCTCAAGGCAGATTAAATAGAACCCGCATTTCTCCCATTAGAACTAATTTAGGAGTGTGAAGCTAATTTGATCTTTGACTATCCTATCTTCTCAAATTCAAACCTTTTAGTTAAATGCCCTAATTTGCTTCTGATTCTTTATAAATTTGCTTGATGGCACTGACCACAAGAATACTGGCCCTTCACTTGAACATCCTATTCTAGCAGCCTGATCTGGTGTCAGCCTGGCTACTGAGAAGCAGCTGAATCTACTTAGAATATGGCTACTGAGAAGCTTCTGAATCTCAGGTTTCTCTCTACAAATTGCCTCTATAATTTTGGTATCCCTTGACAGATACCTGTTAATGCATTATTCAGCTTTAACGCAATGTTTATAGTAAAAATGTAACAAAATTTGTAAGTCTTTATTATTATAATTTGCTTTAAATAAAATTTACTGGTTTTTTAAAAAATCCAAAGAAGCTAAAATGCAGATGGGCACAAAACCACTGCTTGTAGTAGCAAAAAGCTATATATTTTTAAAAGTGGTTTCACTTGCTTTCACATCTCAAGGATTCAGGTTGGCTCTTACTTTGGCAGAACCAGTTTGCTGTTAAAACTAAGGCAGATTTGGAACCTGTGTCCTGAAAACAGAGAGATGTTCTCAGAGAAAGGTCATTGTGCAGTGGGAAACAGAGCCAGTTTTACACAGTGTCAGACTTAACTAAGAACAGAGATTCAAGGTGCTTTTATTGATGCTCAGTCTCTAATTAATTGAAGAAAGATAGCCAATCTGTAAATGACAGATTCCCAGTGGAACTGTACTGGAAATAAAAGAAGGAAGAGATGTGGAGAAGGACGCTGAAGACTGTAAATTCAGATTACCATATTATAGCTGTGTCTGTGCCAAGATGCCCTGACTTACACAGTTTTTATCGAGATTCTGTTTGTAGGGTGTAGGTAGGGCTCCAGGTCATAAACTGTTCTTCTGCTTCTGGGCTTGAGAAAGTGAGCCTAACCCCATCCCATTACCCAGGGTCTTGACTAAGAGATCACATTCACATCAGGGCTGTGACTGTATCTGCCATAGAAGATGTAACGGGAATACCAATCAGGAAAGACTTTTAAAAGTTTTAAAAACTGATTTGTGTGAAACCTCTCCTAACAGCTCCCACTTGGACTAGAACCGCATAGCATCCTGTTTATAAGCAAACTCTCAGATGTTTCCTGTTATTAAAATGCCAGTGATATTATAGCACTAGAACACATTTAGCTTAACTGTTTTGCATTGGCATTCATAATTTCTGATGTCTGTTCTGCGTATCCTTATTTCAGATTCCACCATGACTTCAGTCTTCTACCATTTTTGTTTCTTCAGTGATTCACTCAACCTTGTAGTTTGAAAGTCCATCTGCTTATTTTAAAAACAGATCTTTCCAACCAGGAAAAGAAACAGCAGAATCAACATAACATAGCTGGAATTTACATAATTGGATATATATTTACAGAATGCAGATGCATTGCTTTTCACAGTCCAAATTTGTAAGCTGGTTTAATAATGACTGCCCCCCAAAACATGCATGCTATCATTGCAGGAAACAAGTTGTTTTGTAAACAAATTATGTGGAATGATGCAGCATGACATGAGTCATGCAGTTTAAACTTGATTCCAAATTAATATACTCCATTTCATTAATTGGTTATATTTCAAACGCACAATTTTACAGAACCAGTAGACATTGGTATTGTAATTTGCCCACAGTAAAACAACAAATGGAAACAAAAATTCTGAAATTCTGCTACATACAACTCATTTTCTCTTGGCATTGAGCACTCTTTCCAACTCCTCTCTGAGCCTCGGGATTTTGTGAACATTACAGATTTTTTTTTTTTACTTGTTTTACATTTGCAGCTAGCTTAAAAACATTATGCAGTAAAGCTTGAAAAAAACAGCACCCAAGTGTCAAATAACACAGGAGAAAGTATAATCCACAAATTCATGTATTTTTCTAAATTTCATTTTCAAGCCAGTCTTTTAGGATTTTGATTTTTTTTTTTAAATAGTTGCGGTACTAAAGATTCTCAAATCCTCAGCAATCTAGTCACAATACCAATACACAAAATTGGTGTTAGCTGAACTTATAACAAATCATTATCAGAAAGGAAAGATGAACAAAAAGTCATTTGGGGTGAACAGGTCACTTATTTTGGCATATGCTGAAGCAGCAGCATTGCTTTATTACAAAGATTAATTTTTCAACTCAGTTGAATGCCAGAACGCCAATTTTTATGTTTCTCTCAAGAAAAAAATCTGTAAGATTTTCTTCTATACCTTTCCTGTTACATCTCATTAAATGTGACTGCTTTCTGGTGGTTTAGAACTCCGGTGCTTTTCCTGGTTTGAAGATTTCTTCAGCAGTTCAGTAACCTGTTCTTACGTCCCTAACTCTTTGGATTCTCATCACATTAATTTGGTCTAGAATTCATGCACTTCTAAGGAGTCTGCACAGAACCTGTAAAATACAGTTGACAAGACTATAGATGTTTTCATATCCTTGGGCTTGCATGTATCTGTAATGGTTCTTAACCATTTGCCTAATCTTTGCAATTTCCATCATTTCACTTTGCCACAACTTACATAGGAGTTGAGCTGGAAAATAGGCAGGATTAGACATTTAGATGGTTTTGTATCTGAATAATGTGGGAAAGATGACAAAAGGTCTTACTATCTTTCAGTATTGTCCTTCTTCACTGTAACCAAATTATATTATCTCATCAACAAATTTAACCTCTTTCACTTTTAGACCACTGGAATGCAAAATTCTTCCCTTGATGATTTGCTCTAAAGATTAAATCTGTTCTTCTGAGGAAAGCAAATCATCAGCATCAGCACATCTATACTCAAAGGATCAAAGCAGGAGATGTGTCTCCTTAATGAATGATTTTGGAACTTCTGGACAAAACAATCTCAATGCAATTAAAAGGAATCCTGGTCTGCCTGAAGGCAGTATAGGAAACAAAAGGGTGCTTATATATACATCAGAAAGTGTAAGAATAAAAAGATGAGGAAAAAGCTAGAAGAGAAAGCTTTGCTGGCTACAATAGACATCAAGGGTGTTGATCCTAAACTGCACTCTGATGGATTTCTGGCTGTAAATGCAGTTTTCCAGATGAACCTGACTTCGATAACTCAGTGAATTCATAAACAGCTCGTTCTCTGATCTGATGCTCACTGGTGAGCAGAAAGTCTATTGGCCTTGTAAGCTGGACAGGTATCCAACCAGGAATGCTCTAGAGATATTTTTAAAAGGGAAGTTTTTGTTTCCTTTCCAAATAGAACTTTATTTTGGCTTATCTACCTTTATCTCTGATCCCCTGCCATTCTCCTCTTTTACCCTTCCCATTTTCCTTCTTGGAAAGAATTTTTCTTTTTCTTTTCCCCAAAATATTCTTGATGCATTGGTGTTGGCAGAAAATGCTGATCTGTTTTAATCAAATTCTATAGGAATGTATTTGTTTCAATGAAACTACAGCTGAAAGCAATTATGGGCTCCAATTCTGAATCCCTGTAACAAAATTAAAATTTAAAAATCCCGGGAGCTTTTCTAGCTACTAGGTTTTAAGTTAGTGGCACTCTCTTGGGAATTGAGACTGTAAGTTCAAGTCCCTGTTCCATCCAATTTGGAACTGGAATTGGAACAGAAAATTGGATCTGGGTCATCTGCATTTCAGGCAAGTATCCTGCTCAGCAAGCCAAGAAGTCAGCATCTCCTATCCTACAAATGTTTTTCATTTAATGAAAAATAGGAGGGATTTAGCTTCTTCCATGCTATGCAGAGGAGACACTGGTACCTGGCCCCCCACGCTCCTCTTCCTGTCCTGAGCCATGTGCTAGTTCCAGGAACAGACTCAATTTCAATAGACCCATTCCTTTCTAGTAAATGAATATCAAAAGCCTTGCTAAACAGAATTTTTACACTCCAGCTGGCAATCCTGTGAAGTCCTGGGCTGTCACTCTCTCTGGCACTGCAGAGATGTTCTGTCTTGTCCAGAGATAAAGGCAGGAAACATGGAGAGGGAACTGAGGTTCCCCACTCCCCCTTGATGCCTAGCCTAATAACAGCCCAACCCTCCATTCCCTGGTCCGAGGCTGGAAAATAAGAGGAGAGACTTGTGCCCAGATAATAGGAGCAGCAGAACTTGCCTGAAGCAGTTTTTCTTTTCTTAAGGGAAAAAGCTGGTAAATGGAAATTTAGAAGTTCAACATCTATTTGAAGTATTGAACTCTTGTGTTTACTTCATTCTCTCCCTGGATTTACAAGTGTGAGCTATTTTCATCCAAACTAGAAGAAAAAGCGAGGCAAACTGACACATGTAGTAACCAGCTTCTTCCTAACTCATATAGGCCCGTTATGAAGGCCTATTTTAAGTTTCCTTTTTCTCCCAAAAGACGTGTTAAACTCGGTTTTTAAGGGCTTTATAGCATAATCAAACCAGCTCAGCACAGCAGGCATTCATATCTTTTCCCCATATTATTATAAAGTCTACTTTCAATTGTCTTTGTACCCCGTTGCATTTTGGGAATTCTGGAGATTATAAATAAAAGCATCTTCTTTTCTTGAAAGAGCCTCCAGGCAAGTTCTTTCAACAGAAGCTTCTCCACACAACATTAGAGAATGCAGTGTAAAGTTCACTGTTACAGGAAAAATATTCCTCCCATTTATCAAAAGATCATTTTAGACACATTAGTTTAAGATATACCTTTAAAAGGTTGAGTGTTTAGAAAGTACAACAAAACCCTTTGTTTTCTTGATCTGTATGTTTGCTTTGCCACTTTCAGGCTATCCGTTCATAGTTTCGTCCTTTGTTTACTGATTGCACGCATTTTCTGAACACACGCAGATCAACCTGGAAACACCATTTGTGCATGACCTTATCTCAAAGTGCCAGATGGATATAGACAGGTAGCAAGAGAGCTGTGTAAAACGTAAAGATTTTCATTTGCACTTCCTGACAAGTCTTTCTGGGAGATGGGAAGGGATTTGCTTAGTCCTTCAGAGAAAGTTGGATTCATATTCTCAAGCAAGTCCAATGGAAAATTCCTATTAGGTCTGCCAGCTTTGTCTGTTGCACGAAATGACAGATTTGTATTTGAGTAAGACCATTAGGATTTCAAACAAAGTACTAGTGATTCAAGAGATTTAGTTAAAAGTTCTTGGCTTACTCTGAGGTATTATACAATAATTTGTGGACCGTTGGTTGTATATGACTCAAAGAGTTCAAGAAAATGTTCACCCAAATGTAAGAGTTAATGACATGTTCAAAATGTCAGCTAAATGATTATACAAGCCACTTTTATCTAAAGTTTTTTAATGCATGACAGGCATCTGCCACATTCCCACAGCAGAATGAAGATCAGTACAGAAAATGGGAATTGATCATAATTGCTGCTGAAATGAAAAGATAATGACCAGTGACCTTCTTCATTGATGTGAACAATAATGTTTACCGTGGATGAAATATATACTTTCAGGAATGTGGCTCACAAACAGAAAATCAATAAGGAGAAGGTTCAAATTCTGCTGCCCGTGTACTGAATCGTTTGCTGACCGAACTGAGAGCTTAATAGGCAGATCTGTGAGCTGTTGAGTTTACAGCTTTGCACTTTGAAACTGTTGTAAAAGTTGGAATTGAGACTTACTCCTTACACCCACTATGTATTTTCACAAACACACAAGAGAAAATGAGGTTTTTTGAAAAATATGGGAAATAGTAATTTATACGAAGAATGCTTCTTTCTCTGAAGAAATGTTGCCTCCCAATTATTTTCAGAGATGATTTCAGCAGGAAATTCAACACACTTCAGGTGGTAAAAAAAAGTGTAACTATGTCTCTTTGTATATAGATGTTTATAAAGAACTCTTTCTTAAAGAATTTGACCCACAGGATCAAAATGTAAGATAGATTTTAGATCAGCCACATCTTAATTCAGTGAATATTTGTCTTTACTTGTGCTATATAAAAGTATGTGCGTGTTGTAGCTCTTGCCAAATGCCATTAAATTAAATTAAAAATACATAGACTGTTATTTTTTCAGAATCAGTGGCTTCACAGAGTATTACAACAGGAACTCAAAGAACCCATTGAGTTCTGTTTTAATTTTATAATATTCTGGTTAATAATGTCTATTAAAACATCCATTAAAAAACCATCACGCTAATTTAACTGGGAATGTACAATAGATGCTGTTTAATGCTCCCAGTAAATTTATGCTAAGACTTAGTGTCTTCAATAGATGTTGTTATTAACGATATCTTAAATAGATGCTATTATTAAAAAGAGTAATGCAGCATTAATTAAAAACAAACTAGGACTTCACTGACGAAAGAAAAACTCCTTACCTAATAGGCACCAAAATATTAGCAGTAGCAAAACATTTTCTTGTTTGGTTCACTGTCTTCTACATTCTACCATTATTTTCCCTTTAGTGTAGTGACCTCAACTATGCATTGTAATCACATGAGATGTCAAATGGATATAAACTATATGCTTTCACAGTGATGGAATGCTTCTTAGTTTCTTTCTCTTTCTTTCTGTTTTTAAATTAGTAAATGCAAAGTTTAAAAGAACGAGAAAAGTATTGATGTGCAAATATTATTTGATGGTAATTTCTGTATTTATAGTCTATATAACGTTATGGATGCATACAGTTTTATGTATGTGTATGTATTTCTGTGTAATTGATGGCATACATTTATTGTTTTGAAGACCTTTTTTTATTTTAAATTCAGTCTAATTTGCAAAGCTCATAAGGCTTTAAAGCTGCTGAAAGGCAAGAAATTACCGTGTTTGACTGATAATGTTTGACTGCTGTGAGACAGAAACATACAAGTAGGTCTCATCACACATGCCATGATGGAGCTGCAGCAAGTACAAAGCAATATGAAAGCCAAAAGCCATGGTTTGTTGCAAATACCATGTTATAACAAATCTTACAGGTTATATCTATGGCTTTTCTCCACCTTGAAATGCAAGCTGAAGTACACTCATCACCAGGGTCGGAATAATATAACTTTATTTTTAAGCTTGAAAGTCATTGCTTTTCTCCGTCATCAAAGACTGGAAAAATACTGAGCAGAAATGAATACATGAGAAAGAAAATATCATGAAGATAATGCTCATAGTCACATCTCCGATAGGGAACAAGATTCACATCACTTTGTAGACTCATATTTCCTGACATTTGTCCTAGCAGATTATAATCAAAGAAATAAAGCAGTGGCTGAGAAGCACCACAGGAAGGATTAAATTAAATGATTATGTAAACTTCCAAAGGAAGACTACGTCCACTTGCATCCTGGCTGCTAGAAACCTTTTAGAGTTTATTTAGAGACTGACTCTTTTTCAATGAAGCAGGGTCTTGTTTTGGGATCCCCTGACAATTTTAGCTTGTTTTATTGGGCATGCATTGCCCTGCAGTTACCGTCTCCTTGAACAGAACTGGCTGTCAAACCAGCAGCTGCTGCCTGTAGCCTGTTCACCAGTGCCAGCCAGCAGGAGACCATGACTGAATTGCAAAGAAGGATAATATCACATACAGAATCCACTAAAGTAATATTAGGTTGGTACATGATTAAAAATCTCAAATACGCTGCTAATGGGAACCTCTGTACAAAATCCTTATATTTCTAATGAAGAATTATTTCAAGAAAGTAAGAGAGGTTTGCATTTGAATGTGAAAAAATAAAAATGACTACCCTCTTTTAACCCCAGTTGCTTAATGTATTTCAGGCAGGGAATTCAATCAGCAAAAGCTAAGTGAATGGAACACTGAAAAGATTTTTAAAACAGATTGGACAGGTTTATAGCCTATGTAAAACAAAAATAATCAAATCATATTCATGTGCTAAACTGATTACCTCAGCTCCAGTACTGCACAGCAGGCCTGGTCATGAGGGAATGGGAGGAGAACTGCAAACATAGATGGATCACAGTTAGGCTGACACTGACTGGGGTTTTTTCCTCATAGAAGAACAGGGAGAAAGCAGGGTTGACGTTCACAGTGATAGACCTTTCCTTCAAGAAAAGGATTATCTAATATTTGATAAAGATACTTTTTTTAAATTTAAAATTTCATTTTCCTTTTGCTTTTAGAATTAGTTACAACCCAGTTGCCAAAAATGTGTGTGGAATAATATATAGAGTACTATTTGGCAGCCATTAACCACAAGCCTTTCTAAGAACTCTTCGGTTTTATGGGCTCTCCTTTCACTCTCAGCAGAGAAGATACCTTTTTAACTCATCCCTATCTCGTACAATCCAAGTTATCCAAATCCTTGTGTCTTGTAGGATCAACTGCTCAGAGAGCACAAAGGGAATACTAAATGTTAATTCTGTTGGTGTCAGACTTTGCATCTGTTTTGAACAGCTACACCAATGAAAGTAGTGAAGAATCAGATTCAGTAACCTTTTACATGCAGTTTATACAGACCTTTTTTCAGTAGGGAAAAAAATTAACTCATAATATTAATGATTAATTCATAGTTTATCTGTGCTGCCTGCATTAAAAAGGGAAGAGTAGGTAGATGCTGCTGTATTGAGAACTGGTGAGTAAAGTTAAATATCATTGCAGAGTTAAAAGTTATTTTAAATTTATCTCACCAAGATTTTCTGAGATGACAATCTGAGGAGCACATTTTATATTTAATTAAAACTGAATGTTTCCTTACCCCTTGTTTATCACATGTATTCATGACTTTAGAAACAAAGCCATAGGTGCTGAAAGTATATGAATTAAGTTTAATCGAAATTTTGTAGATTTGTTATATTCTCGTAACAATTTGCAAACATAAGGTATAAAGGTTTTGTCAATAATCTAAATAATTATTTTGAACCATGTATAACTAACAGCATGTCTTTATCAAATAAAGGATTTCAATACTATTTTTGGAAATATTTTATCAAGCCATGTCACAAATAATGACAACAATTAATTGATTTTACTTAAATTTTTGTCTCTTTCAAAGAGAATAAAAATTCAATTTTGGGTGTTGAAAAGCTGAAATAATTATAGAGCTCTAAAACCAGTCATTTTCAGCTTTGAAGTCAGTACAAATAATAAAAAAAGCAACACCTTATGCATTCTCTTTCTAACAATGAAATGCCTAATCTGTGGTACATTATTAGAACTAAAAAGCTCCATCAAATGGCCTAGAGAACAGAGGAGTTCCTAAATCTGATGGCTGAGTCATTCCTCTTATTTCATGGTTCCCCTCAACGTTAAAGCACACTGCTGATCAACCTGCAAGACAGTGATTTGCAATGCCAAATCTTTCAGGACAAAGTTGGTTGCTTATTAAAGGTTCCCTAATTTTGGTGGTCAAGCTGTTCATAAATCAAGAGGTGGAGCTTTGAGAGTTGGCGCTGGAGAGCAGTACGCACGGCTGTTACAGGAAAACTGGCCATGGGAAATAACCTTGGGTTGTATGATAAAGACATGGTTCATTTTGTACTCACAGATGAAAAAAAATGCATTGAAAGATAAAGAAAATTTTATTACAAAATGTATTCTCTGTCAAGAGGAGAAACTTGGATAAACTTTGATAAACTGAAGAAATTTCTCCGTATTAAGAGTCACATTGAGGACACCAGGACTCGAATATGAAGAAAGATTTAAATTCCCTGTAGTCAATAGATGTAAAACTGTGTAGGATTTATATTACAAACAACACAGGGGTTAAAAAACCTGCAGGCTACAGTTCTGCTGGCTGGCTGACTACTTTGTGAAGGACACTTCAGAACAAGGAGAAAGCATATTCAGAAAGGAATAAGGCCTGATTAGCAAAGAAATACTTAAGAGGTCAAAAAGGGCAGGGAAAAGAAAGGATTTGAGAAATATATTTCAATAATAAAAGGTTCTCCAGCAGTACAAGTAAAAAAAGAACAGAAATACCCGGGGTTCCATACACTAGGAGGACAATATGAGCTTTGGCATCATGCCTTTAGTAGCGCAAAGAATTTTTTGCTTTTAAAAACTGAACTGTGATATAAACGGTCAGGGCAAAGCTAGAGGGTAATGCAAAGAAAATGGGTGTAGATGCTTTCCACCAATTTTGATAGAAATGCCATTATGAGCTTAAAAAGTCAATACTGTGTATTTTTAACAAGTCTTTTCAGTAAAAACTGTTACTATATGGTTGGAGAACAGAAAAAGCAGTTATATTTTCAGTGGTGAATAAGACGTTAGGGGTAAGAGAAAATTGGTTAAATATCACAAGAAGTTACCAAAAGTAGACTGGTAGTGTGTTTTCTCAACAAATCAACACAGGAGGTCTTAACTACCTTAAGATGTGAAGCACCAGATAACTGAGTCAAATGTAAAATTGTGGGTGAGGTTGAGTAGGCCAGCCATCAAAAGCTGAACTACAAGTGAATAAAAAGACCTATCCAAGACAGAAGGACTTGGGTAGTAATGAAGAGAAGCAGTAGGCTGGAGAAGTTCTTTATCAGTATGTCCAAGGGTCTGTATTTCTCTGAAGACTTCAATAATGAATGGCACCAGCAATATGTTAAAACTTTCTGCTGGTAAAAAAGCCAAACAGATGTGAAGTAGATGGGGAAGGATCTAGAACAGCCTTCCCAGGCTCTGTGCACCCTTCAGGACTACATAAACTGGTTGCTAGAATGACAGTGTTTGGATCGCTTGGCAAAGAGGTCTCTTGCAGATATCTTTGCATTCACCAGGATGCTACAGAAGCCCATCTTCAGCCCTTTAATTTGCATTTCAAAAACCACATGCTAAACTGGCACTAATCTTGCTTCTGTTTGATGCATGAGTAGTTTACATGTTCTTTGAACAGTCTGCCCACAGTATCCAGATGCTCTGGAGTCAGAAAGATAGTGCTTGTGAATCTGACTGGATCCACTTGCCAGCTTTACACTGCCAATAAAGCCCATAACATATGCACGGGAACCCAACGTTCATATCAGATCAATCTGAAGAAGAAAAAGCTTGGTTAGATATTTTGGCAAGGCAGTAAGGGCATTCATTGGTGGAGCCTATGCCAACAGTACTTAAATCTTTAAGACTTACTGTGGAATTCTTAGGTTAGGTGTAAGTGTACTCCCAGTTTTTACTTCCACGTTACCAAACTTTACCTGCTGTAGCTATTTTACTGATCAAACTCTCCTCTTTAGGTCCCCTAGATGCTAAACTTTTCAGCTGGAGAAGACCACTTTAATTAGCACACCTATGAGATCTCTTTTGGATAGCTTCAGACTACCTTCACAGAGAGTTTCAGCTGTTTCAGGTAACAGATGAGCTTAGCCGCTCATGAAGAAAGTAATGTCTTTTTTCACCAGGATCTTCTAGCCGATGCCCCCGTCTTGGGAGCAGCACAAAGAGCTGGTGGAGTCTGTATGCACATCACAATATACGAGATAGCACAAGCAAGTGAAGTCTGATGTTCTGCAAACAAAAAGGTTAGTGTTGCTAGGCCTTTGCTTCTTTGTCACTCCAGGCTGAGAGTTACATTATAACTGAACTCAGGTCTGAGTAGAATTATATGTAAAAACATTTTCTTCCAGCGTGTTTTTAACTTGAGTTGGTTGCAGAATCATTCTGTTTCTGCTGGAGGCATAGTCTATGGTGTGACCACTCTCTTGTGTCAGTTCTTCGGTGAAAACATAGCCTAAAAATCTGTCTTTGCTGCAGTGTTAGTTCCAGTGACAGGAGTTCGTTTGTTAAGAACTAAGTGGATTCTTGCCCTGCTTGTGGGCAGTGCATTTAACAGGTTATGTTCCATCCCTGTCCTGCGTTATATGTTCACAATGAAGCATGCAGAAACCTAGGTGGAAAGGTTGCCCTGCTGCTGCCTATAGCATAGATTCTTACTGTAGCT
The DNA here is from genome assembly GCA_013397775.1 of Eulacestoma nigropectus. Taxonomy (NCBI): domain Eukaryota; kingdom Metazoa; phylum Chordata; class Aves; order Passeriformes; genus Eulacestoma; species Eulacestoma nigropectus. The sequence continues at coordinate 396,461 of VZTE01003466.1, forward strand.
TTTACACTGCACCACTGTTCCTCTTTCTCTCCTTGATTATATATTCATACATAGAAATAAATGTGGAGTAAGTGACTGCTTTATAAATGTGCTCTCTCAGAATGTAAAGCTGCTGTCTGCAGAGAACATTTATTCATGGAGGGCCTGCAAGGCCACTGTGTGAGCAGTAATGCAATCTGGCTACGACTGCGTGTAACTGAGGGCAGCCATGCCACCAAGTCTTACAGATGCTGACCTTCGGGATGCTGTGTTTACAGCAAGTCACAGAAAGACACCAGAACCAAGAACAGGTGGCCTTGAGTTGTGCGAACAGCCTACAGGGTTTTAAACAGTTCTGATTTATTCAGTATGACAGTCCCTGTATAATAAGGTTGGACTTGGAGACTGCAAAATATGAAGTTTCCGTGGGTTTTTTTGTGAATATGATAAGGAAAATGGGCTATAGCTTTTCGTGTAAGTGATTGACATTCACTCCACCATCACTTTTAAGGTTCTGAACAGCACTACTTGTGGACACATCTTGTGTTCCCTGCTGTTGCCTGATCTCTCAGCCAACAGTGGTCAGGCAGAGCTTCCCATCTCTTGAACACCAGTCAGTCCTTCTTTATAATTTGCTACCTTCTACCATAGTGATCATGTTCCTAATAACCTCAGACTAAGAAGATAAGTGTTACTGAAATGATTTATTGAATTTTCTAATTTTTTTCTGTTACACATATTTTCTTTTTTTTCCCATGGGTTTCTGTCAGATTTAGACCCTGATCCTTCAAACAGGCAAATGAATTCAGTAGATCTGTAATAGAACAGGGACACCAGTGCCCCCACAAAAATCAAAGTATTTAACTGGTCAGCTCTCTCGGGCAAGAATCTTTCAGGTTTGTCAGGCTACCACAGAGGTATATCACACAAATCACTACAATATGCTTTCTTCTGGTCTTAAACAAGTTTGTTCTAGTTTCAAAACTGCCCGTTGAAGTCAGATATTTAGCAACTACAGCTTGTATTTTGGGTAAGTTAATATCTTCACAAACTCAATTTTATTGTCAATGTAATGTGATGAAAGTCATGGCTGAATATAAATAGCCTAACTCATTCCATCTCTTACAACTAAAATATTAGGAGTTGGGCATTAAAAATAGAAAATGTGTATATACGAAACTCTGACAACTTTGCAAAAGCATGACTATGAGACTGTTTTCTGCTCAATGTTTCTTTCAGGGAAAGTCACCTGCACTGACCTGGGGATGAGGATGTGACATAACCATACTGCACAGGCACTTACATCTTCTGCTCTAGAGGGGCTTTGTCAGAGCCTCTAAGTGCAGTTTTCAATCCAGACATGAATGTGCCTGACCTTTGCTTTAAGGAGCACAGAAATTTTTGATAGAAAAAAAATTATCTCCAGTTCTTCACATTTGGTATAGATTGATTCCCATTTACGTGTACCTTCATAACAAAGGATTGAGTCAGAACTTCTTTCTTGGAGTTCATTCACAGTTCCAGTCCTGAGGCCTTCCTAGATGAGCATTCTCGTGGCCTCTCAGAATTCTCCTCTCTTTGTTTCCCAGCTGGTTTGTGTGTCTGTCTGACCCAGAGTAGAAGTTACCTATAATATCCACCTTCACTTAGGATAATGCTGCTATTCTCCACAATGATGGCTGCAGGCTGTATCCTGTACTGGCCTTTTGTCAGCCACCCAGTAGATGGCCAGCTGTAGGGCCTTGGAGACATGAGCAAAAAGCCTTTTTTTGCTTTTTTGATGAGCAGCTGAATTTGTGCCTCACCTGAAACAGTCAGCTGAAACTCTCTCATTGTGCAGGTAGCCTGAAAACATCAAAAAGAGGTCTCAGTGGTGTGTACAGTGACCCATTTCTAGACAAATTATCAGATACCTTGGAGAGTGCTGGTAATCATTATTAGCTAATGCGTTTACATATAGCGATGGTCAGTAAGGCAACACGATGATTTTAGGAATTGGGGGAAGATCATATTGCATCACCTCTGTTTTCTATGAAACTGCAAGTATACAGTGAGCTTTTGCCAGGTTCTGTCATTTGTCAACGTGATTTTGTCTTACAGAAGGCAGAAAGTGAAATGGGCAGAAACCCAGTGATTTTCCACATGGTATTTATTTTTCATTTTATGTAAAGTTTCTGTTACACGGCCTCTTTTATCCTATCAATTCTGTATTCATTAACCACACTCTGTCACCACCTTTTAGAATCACATCAGTACTAGCAGCACCATTATTGTCCTTATTCAGCAAAATACATATGTTCCAAAGTTTCCAATGCCCCTGCAGCAAGAATAGTTATAGAATTATCTGAAAAAAAAATCTCATTTTTCTTGATATTCTGTCTAACAACATTGTACTTTAGCTGTTACTGAGGTTACAACAATAATATGGAAAATGTGTTTGGGCTTTTATAGTGTTTTTTATCTTGATGAAGTATTAATAGGAGCTCTCTGCGCCAGATAAAGAGATGGAATCACATTTATATTTGATACAAGAAAGATAGATGAAAGCAGGCAGAAAAAAAGGTATGTGACTTAAGAGCAAAACAATTGGGTGCTCTAGAAAGATGACTTTTTATTTTGAAAAGCTGTGTGTATCTCCAGTCAAAAGATGGGGATAGAATGAGAATTTGAGCTGCACCATTTGCTCCAGCAGTATTCTCTCCACCTACCCTTTTCAACCATCATCCTTTTCAATTTAACTTGACTAGTGGGAGAATAGAAACTAAAAGGCAATGAAAAAAGTTGGACAGAGTATTTTTGTTCCCTGGAAAATCAGTATCACTCTTCTACAAATCAGGATGCTGTAGCTGTCTGGACTCGTTCTGCACATCAAACTAAACTGCAGTGCAAATTTTCTTCCTCCATTTGCTTATTTTAAGCTCCAGCTAATCACAACTGTTTAATAGTGTTACTAAAATCACCCTGTGGGAATGTTAGAATAAGTTTTTTTCTTAGCATTGTAACTACAAGGTATTTTTAAGGTGAACTGGAAATGCCCATAATGCACGCATGAGCATATGTTTCTCTGTGTGTGCATATGTGTAGTGCATACCTACCTACACAAGCTGACAGATACCTTGTGAGGAAAGAAATAAAGCGCACTTTTCCTGACCTTGGGGTCAGGAACCTAAGTTTGACAAAAGTGAACATCTCTGGGATGAATATAAAGGTTCCTGCATAAGGCAGCTTTTTTCCAGTGTGTTTTACTTTGTGGAAGAAAAATTTTGGCTTGTTTGCAATACTCCCAGATGTCGCTTAACTCCTTTCAAAACTGCTTTGTGCAGTAAATTTCTCTAAGCTACTGGTTATCTCTCCTTCTGCTATGGATTTATGCAGTGCCTAGCATAATGCATCACTGGTGCCCAACTATTCCTGTAAGTGAACACCAAATAAGCTAAGGAACTGAGTAGATGTTAACTACTTTAAAGTAAATTAGGTAGTATTTATCATGGACAGAGTGTTTTTTAAGTCCTATGGGGAAGGGGTTTCTTTCTTCTTTTTATCCTTTTAAAATTTTCTCAACTCAGAGATGTGTGAACTACTTCTTGAATTACAACCTGCTGTTCATGAATCACTCAGATGCTGGCCTGATTAAATAATAAGACCATTTCTATAGAAATGGACTCAATTTTATGTTACTTAAAATTGTTTTTAGATGGCAGTTACAGGGAAAAAACCCTCAAAAATACCTTTATTTTGAGACAGAGTTTTGAGGCTGGGAGGGAAACAGTCCTCCTGCACTCTACTAACATCGTTTCAGTGTAGGAGATCCCTTGTATAGCATTGGGATGCTAATTTGTAATCTTTCTTGTCCAGGATAAATGTTTGTTCAACTGAATGCTGATTATAAGTGAACTGCCTCTGTTAACACCTAAAATCCTGAATTTCACTGTGTGTAGTTTTTGGATATATCTTAAACCGAGACTAAATACCCAATAACTTGAAAAAGACTAAAAAATACTTAAAACTGAAATAAAATATTTGGATGTTTCTAAACTAAATTGATGCATTTCCAATCCTTGTGCAGGCAGAAGGAATTAATTTTGAGCTGCTGCAGCTCTGAACTGCATTACCAAGGAGAGGACACTACACTAACCACTGGCATTTGGTACTGTTATTTTGCTTTTAGACTAGATTTCCTGGCAGGAGCATGTATTACTCAGAGTTAAGAGGTACTGTCATGTACTAAACAGCTTTGGTAGAAGAGTACCACAGTCATGTCAAACCTGAGTGACTGTTTTTTAGTAGTCACAGGTAAGTTGCATGAGAAGAATGAAGGAGTGTTTTAGTTTAAGAGAAATTTTAGACAAAATATTGTTTCAGTTAGCATATTATGCGGCTTTCTCTCATCTGTGTGTTTCTACTGTAATTCAATTGTGAAAAGCTTCAAGGGGTTTTTTTGTTGGAAACTAATTATCAGTTTCAATACAATTCAATTCATCTTCGGTTATCTTCCTCAGTTCGTAAAATTTTTCTGTTTGTATCACTGAAATTAATTGCAGTTCATTACCTGGCTAGAAATTATTCAGAGTTTAACAAATTTTTGTGATATGTTCAAGTGTATTTCCACAAGGAAAGAGATTTTTTTCCAGCAAATTTGAAAGAGCCATGAATATGTCACTGTCAGCAAGCTTTAGAATTTTAAGTTAGGGTTTTAAGACTGAACATTATACAGTTACGAACTGTGTATACATATGCATACAACATTCTTTCAAAAAAAAATTTACATCTCATGTCATAGTTTCAACTCCTGAGTTAATTTATGCAGTAATACAACTATAAAATAGTTTAGGGTGAAAAGGACTTCTAGAGGCTGTTTTGTTCAATGTCCCACTCATTGGGTTAATCTGGCCCTTGTCCCAGCTGAGTTTGAACATCTCCAAGGATACAGATTCTACAGTCTCTCTGGGGAGTACCTCTCAGTGTTTGACTACTCTTACTGTGAAAAGCTTTTTCTTCATATCTAACCACAATTTCACTTGCTGGAATTTTCATTCATTCCTTCTTTCCCTTTCATTGTGTAGCTCCAAAAAAGTCTGCCTCTGTCTTATCTACACCCTCCTATTAACTAGTTCTATGTAGTCATAATGTCCTTCCATAGCCCCCTTCTCTGGCTGAACAGACCCAGCTCTCTAAGCCTCTCCTCATACACCATGTGCTCCAGCCCCCTGTAAATCTTGGTGGCCCTCCCCTAACTGGACTGCTTTATCACAGTGCTTCTTTGGCTAGAAGTTCTCATTAGCTCATTACTTTGCCATTGATTTGTTGTCTCACAGATTCATGACATCATAAATACCAGTGACCGAGGTCATAGTAAGCAGATTGTGAAAGCATGCAATTAACACTGGTTCATGGAAGTGTTCTTCTCTCCTCTGGTATGTGTCACCCTTGGAGAACATGCAGTTGCACATGAACACGCACATGCTAGTTCTAAAAGTCTTAATTGCAGAAAGACCTTTCCAGGTGCCAGGTGGACAGGCAACTCTCTCCTGCGGACTCAAGATCTCCATATATTCAAGGAGGTATCTGCCTGCTGAGATCTATCTGAGCTGATATAAAAAAAAAGGTTGAAGAGGCTTTATAATTTTGAATATCGTGTAACAAAGATATTATATAGTGTGTTCTCTAAAGCATTCTTTGCTGCATATTTGGTATATGAGCTGGGCAGCATCATCAGTAAATATTTATTTTTCTTTAATTTGTGAACATAACGTCCTTTTGTATTCATTCATCAGCACCTGCACTGTCAAAGTTAAATTTCCTCACAGTTTTAGTATTTAGTTACACAATTTTCTCCTATCTTAAAAATTATCAGGTAGACGATACTTTCAACTGAATATGTCTTTTCAGTGGCAGACAAAGTAATTTCTCTTCACAGTTTTTAAGAGAAAATAGCTTCTTTGATAGTAAATGCCACAATAATGTACAAGTAATTACATGTAAAGATGCTGCTGCTTTTTGCAGTCTCTTTGGGGAGAAAATATTCATAATTGTCTTAGTCGCTCTCAGGTTTTTGTGTTTTCTGGCTGTATTATTCTGTCTTCAAGTTGTTCATGTTCTCAGTTCACAAAAAACACATTCTCTTTACCATTGCACTGTAAATGATTCTCCTTAAACATTCTCCTCAACAACTTAGTCTATACCAGCAATAAAAAACAGTAAAGCTTCATAAGAGATGAAGTACTGCTATTTTTATAGGATGCAAACTGGATTAAAATTCACAGAGTCCTTGTATGATCCCTACTTAAAAACTTCCAGGATTTGTCAGAAGAAAATGCCATATTACTGTTTTTTCAAAGCTCTCACTTGCATGTATTACACAGCCTAAAAAAGAAATACTAACTCACCTGTGAATCATGAATAAGAAGTAAATTCTTTGAAATGAAGCTTCAGGAACGCTTTGTGTTCCAGGTCTTATTTTAATTCAATCTTAGGACAACACAAAGAATTATCACAGCCACTTTGTGGCTGGCCTTTGCTAAATGCTTAGGTTTCCTCAGGATGAATTTTACACCAAGAAAAAAGTTTAATTAGCAATTTTGTTCCTTAATGTTTCTTTGCAAAGGTTTGTTTGATTATTTGGCAAATTTTTGATTATTTGGCAAATTTTATTCTAGTGGCAAATGAACCAAGGCAAGAGGTTGCCATCTCCACACTGACATTGCATTCAAACTCCTGGCTACCAAATCCAGCTTGCTGGTATAATACTGAATTTTGCCTCGTAAGTGTGATCAGCTTGAGAGGAGTGGGGTATTTTTGGGAAGGTGAGGAGCTCTCAGTTGCTATAGAAGAGACAGGCACAGCTGTAGTTTCATCTCATAATCTGTCTAGCAAATGTAACCTCATTGAAAACAACAAATTATTAGTCTCAAAATGTCTGGCTACTGATCATAAACTTCCCTCTTGGTGATCTCTAACCAGAAATGTCCTGACACATTTTTCAGTGAGAGAACTATTAGCAATCAAAGCTATCTCATGGTGTGAGGCAGACTGGAGTTACATGAAGAATCTTGCATCCAAACTACTTTACTGTTCCAGCAAAACTGCTGAAGTGGGAACTATAATTGGTCTTGGCGGACTACCACCTCTGTTCTCAATTTGCTATAGTTCACAACATTTTCAAACTGGGATATTAGAAGGGAGAAGGTTTTCTGTGTTTTATAAGGGTCTGATGCTGGATGGGACAGAGTTCTGTATTTGCAATCATAATTTCTGTTGTGGCTTAATCCACGGGTGGATTAATGCAGAAAGACTGGATGTTTACACCATAATCTAAATTATATAGTGTTTTGCTATCTAAACACTTTTTTCTTGTGAATCGTACTTGTTAGATTCCCCTGTTGTCTAATCACTATATTAGCAAATAAACTTAAGCCTCAGAGTGACGGAGGGACAAAAAATCAATCTTTCTTCACTGTGTTGTGTCATTATCTTGCTATTGACTGGTTTTGCATTTAGTTATTTCCAGTTTCATCTCTGTTTCTTTTCACAGTTCATGTAAGTAAACACCATGTAGAACATTTTCTTTCCTTATTGCATTCAAGGCTAGAAGTGTCTCCCCCTCCCTGCCCCCAAATATGACCCTTATGATGTGTTCTGTTTTTTTCATTAAAAGCAACAGTGTCCATATGTATTTCTCCTACAACCAGTACTCTTTAATTAGATGTGGACTTTTAAGGGAAAACCTTTGGTGGTGTGCAGTCTTGAAGAAATGCTCTCCATACACTGAAGTCCCAGCTGTATTTTTAAAAGAACCTTTAATGCTCTAGGAAATGCCTGCAGGGCTCTAAATTAATGTCTCCCACTGATAATTATGGAGTTGCCAAAGTTAGCTAATATTCATGTAGCAGAAGCATGAAATTAAATATTTTTGTAGCCTTCCATACCAAGGCTAGAACAGAAGTGCAGGAAGAAAATTTATTTGCAATGCACTTGAATCATATAGGTTCCTGTTTCAGGTGCCATTGAAATTTCAAGAAGACAGAAAAAGCTTTCATTTTTTGAAAGTACATAATTAGTAACTATCCATATAATGATTTTTAAAATTAGTGAACAACTTGGGGAATTTCCTTTCAAATTATTCTTGAATATTTAAAGTATTGCTACATGTTTTTTAACCTAATGGGCTGCTTTTCTGTTTTGAGAATCATTTGTTGTGCACCCTTCCAAATTGTACGGCTGTTTTGTAATTGCAGGCATACTGAAAGCAAGACAGCCTATGACTTAAGCAAGAATAAATCAGCCCAATTTCCTTCTATCAATTCATTTTCTTTAGGCTGAAGACCCTATCTTTTTGCTTGAAAGAAGCAATAGTGCTTGCCTGCTTCTTTCAACAATAAAGGAATATTATCTCAACACGAGTCATCTACTGTATTTTTATTGGCCACTGCTGTGTTCCACTTTTACATCATGCAGATACGATCCTTTAGAAGGATCGTATAGAAGCCTATTAGGAATGACAAGTGTCATTAAATGATATCAAGTGGTTTGATAAAAACAAGGAAACATAAGCTGCTAAGAAAAAAAGGAAGACGAGAAGAGAGGAAGGGACCAAAGATAAGAAAGTATGATGAAAAAACACCATAGCAACAAATCCCTCCTGCCTAATTCAACATAATGTGCAAAAGAGCATAATTCTCCTCTGTGAACCCTGCTAAAATTTGAACCTGCTGCCTCCCAATTTGGCTGCTGGGACCAGGACAAACAATACCAGTGGGAGACTTCTGAAAACGAGCAGTAATGGTGTTCTGCTGGCCAAAAACATCACAGACACACAGAGGGTGTGGGCAGGGGTACAGACAAAGATGGTGAAGAAGTCAAAATCTCTGGAGACTTAAAGTGAACAGAAAACTAGGGTTTATTTTTAAAGGTGAAGTGTGGTTGCATGAAGTAGGGAAGAAAGGACTAAGGGTCCAGCTAGGTCCCAAACTAAAGTCAGAACATCCTTTCCTAGCATCACCTGATCTCCCGTAAAGCTCTCATGGTTAGCTGTAACCCATTCTCCCCGCTCCCCGTCTCCCCGCTTTGTTCCCCTGCGCTGTCTCCGTGACTGACCGTCCTTGGCCAGAGCTGCTGACAGTACAGCCGCCTGCGTGGAGATGTTCATTCCTCACTTCTTTCAGCTTTGGAACTGAAATAGCCTGACCTGAAACCATTGTTATCCCTGAGAAGTAGGTCGCATTTTGGCAGTATAATAGAAGTAGTTCATCTGGACATATATATACAACTATATATATTCTTACTAGCACTGTTAATTAGAAAAGAAGATTGATCTGCCAAAAGGAGTGTGTGTAGTAATGTTTGAATTAATCACTGAGTACATTTTCAGCAGAAATATTCTTTTTGATTACAGAAACTGAAGTGCTTCAGTGAATTATTCCCATAATGTTACGTTGGGAAATATTTTCTTCATGTAAAAAACAGCTTGTGAGCTGTACCTCTGGATATGATTAGGGTGTTTAGCCATACAACAGTTACATGCAAGTAGTGAGACCGTGACAAGACTAATAGAGAAGGTTTTATCAGAATACCTATTGCTTAAAAGGAAGAAAATTATAGTGAGAACTGCAAGGAGGAAAATTACATGTTGTCACCATTTATTTCACACAGGAGAAAAGTTGTGTTTTTCCATGCTAAGTGTAGCTGCAAATTCAAAGAGCCCCATATAAACTCTGTATAATTCCAAATAAATAAAGCTGCATTCTAAGCCTCAAGATAAAAATTCAAAATTATGAACCATCATCATAATCCTTTATTTCCTTACCGAAGCAATACTGCCTAAATCAGACACAGAACATGCCTGCTCTTATACAGGACCTAGAATACAGAATAAAATTCTCTATGGCATGAGAGAAGAGTCCGTTCAAGCATCACAGGCCTACCCAAAAACACTAGGGAGGGTAAAATGAACTTCAAGCATTACACAGGGTCAAATAGTGCAGCTCCAGCTCTATCTCTGGAAAGTTACTGCCAGAAAAGTGGAGGGAATATTTGCACCTTCAGGTTAGATGTTTAACATGCCCATCATATGTCTTGAAAAAAAGCTGTGTGTCAGTGCACTTGCCATGTCTGCCTTTACGTGTTGAGCCAAGTATGCCTTTTCTAAAGTCATAAATTTCATGGTTTAATTGAAATCTATTTTAAAATCAATTCTGTTAACTCAGTGCCTCTGAATTCACTGACGCAAATCAAACAGGAAAAAACAGGTTTAAGCTGATTAAAGAGACTGAACATAAAGACTGAATACAACCCCTTTTCTCCTGTAGCCTGAGCAAATGCAGATAGTCTGGATTTATTCATGAGAAATGTAAGGCTAATGCTACAGAATCTTCTTTTTCAGGACAAGGAGGATAACTAGAACTTACTGGGACAATTTGCTCTGTTTTACTTCTGTTTGCATCATGCCTCACGTCATTTGCTCTCACGAATTAAATTCAGAAAGATTTTATTTTAAAAATCCATTTCAATGCATCATGAATCACTTTCACTTAACAAATGACAGCTTAGAATCACATGAAATTGCTTCCAAAAAGGAGCAAGATACCTTGGCAGGTATTAACTAATTTAGAATCTCTTAAATTCTTCTGAAGAACCACTGAAATCTCAGATGCTCAGCTCAGCATCATGTCCAGAAATTGGTATGAATGTGAGAAGACCAAAGAGGGTCCTTGGGAGCTCTGATCTCATACAGCACAAAGGGGAGGACTTCTTCCTTTCTTTGCTTCATGTGTTCAGTCTCCAGCATTCACTGTGTATCAAAACCACCTACAATCTCCTAAAAATAAGAATATTTATCCATAATCTTACACTCCATAAAATTCAGTGACAGCCTTAGGGTTTTTTTGTAGAGGTTTCTGAGGCAGTCAACATCAGCATCAGCATCAGCAGGCTTGTACCAGGATTATATAGTTGGATTTTCAATTTTTTTTTAAGTACTATCCTTCTAGAAGTGTCCCAGCTGTTTCCAACCTTATCTCATTTCTCATCAGCAAAATCCTATGCAGGATTCTTTTATGGTTATAACTGTTTTTCAAGTGTGGTCTCCAGTGTAGTTGATGATTCTTGTAGGACATTTCAGTACTGAAGGAATCACCTACCTATAGACCTTTGAAGATCCAAACATTTCTCCTCCTATCCTCTATTTCCATTACAAAATAAGGATGTATAAATAAGAAAAATATTTTCACCTATAGTATTTTCTTCTGTTAATGCATACAGAAAAGAATCAAAAGGTCTGAGTTCATATTTGGCTCCTTACCTACTGTCATTCAAGTCCGGTTGCTAAAAAGCTTTTGCTACGGCACCTTCTGACTCTTTTTGATAATAGCAATTTGCCTATTTACTTCAGCAGGAGAAGAGCAGGACTTTGACGAAGTAACTCATCTAGGTACAAAATGCATTTTTTAAAGTTTGGCAGAAGTGAAGTAAAAAGCATACTTCCCTTCACTGTTGCCGGGTCAGCACACTGGGGTTAAGATCAAGCTCAGCAGTGGCAATCTAATAGACACCAAATTACTAGTAACATGCATTTCTTCTGGTTCCTCCTTTCGTATTTAACAGTGTTTCATTACAGATCTTAGAGCTTCATTAGCATACAGGACAAAAGTTATTGTCACACTCTACTTTACTTTCCACTACTAAAATAAATTAATTATGGTTTTTGAAATTCATGCAGCATTGCCACTTCTAGTGGTCTAAGCATATTAAGCTGTCTTCTTGGGAAAAAACAATAAGGCCACATCAGCAAGACTGACATTTATTTCAATCTCCTACTCTAAAATCTGTAGTTAACAAGGTCAAAAAGCATTGGGTGAATTATGGGACAAGAATTCTTAAGATGATTTGCAGCAGGGATTTATTATGAAGCCAAAATTGTATTGTCAGGGGGAAGCAGATATGTAGTGAATATGAGCAAAAAACCAGTCCATCTACTTTACGTGCTGTCAAGTGTTAAAGGCAGGAGTGATTCACAACTGCACAAATGTGTGATTCTGAAACTGTAGGAATTATTTCCTCTTTTATCAACCTTTGAGGAAAAATACCTTTACGTATGGCTTAAGTGTGGAAATAACTAGTTTTTTCCCCTCTCTAAGACAGGAAAGTCTTAGAGACTTAATTACCCTATGTCCAATTAAACTTACTTTGCAATGAATAACTGAGATACACAAGAACAAATTTGCTGGAAGTAGATCAAACCATGCATTTTAAACTTGCCTACACAGGGTTTCCTCACTGAGATTTCCTTTTCTCTCTTCCAAGCAATGGAGGTTTCACAGGCCTTCTTTTTTTAATTCTTCTTAAACTCTACAGGAGTAGGAGGTCTTGCGTGTAGCTTCACATTCCCCTTGAAAAGCAGTTGCAATATGCATCAGGAGTAAGAGAATGGTCCAAGAGGCTAGAGGACAGCATGGGAAAACAGGGTTGGATGAAAAGCGCATCCCAAACTCTCCAAGAAGAAACTGAGAAAGCTAACAGTCCTGTTATCTATAGACTTTTTCAGATCTTTGGCCTCTTGCAATATGTTATTTGATGCCAACTCTAAGCATGTTTGCTGCTTATTGTTATACCATTGCTAATTGATCTGAAATACTTTGCAGCATAAAGCAAAGCAAGATCTCTGACAGTCCTGCTTTGCTGTTTCACCAAAGCTCTGAAGTCTTGCTGGTGAATAGGAATCCACTCTCTCCTAGCTCCAAAGAAACATATGATGTTAGATGAATGACAACACATAGCATCTGAACACAGCACAAGAGAAGAAGTGAGGTACAAATATAGGTTATCAAATCATGCATTGGACTTTTTCCTCTCAGAGCCCCATTCCTTTACAGTACTAATGTTTACTGGGTGAGTGGGGAAAGGAAGGAGGCTTGTACAGCTCCTGTTAAAGCAGAAAATTAAAAAAAGTTAGTCTTTTGCTCTGAATGAAACTGGACTCATCAGTCTCTAGACTGATTGCATGTTTAGATGATAAATATACTAACCATGTAAAAATATATTCCTGGCGAGCAAAATCATATTGTATACAGGTGTTCTTTTGGGGATATCTGCTGAACCTGGGAATCAGATTCAGTGTCTGAAAATACCATGTGTTTCTTGTCACTGCTTAAAGCAATCAATCCAGAATACATTATTTCTTTGCACTCTAGGCTTTTATTATTTAGAAAAAAGAAACTTTTTTTCCACTCTGAGTGGATGTCACTTGAATATAACCGGAAGAGCCAAAACTAATTTTGAACATCTTGAAAGAACCTATTACGCAAATAAAGTGCACTTTGGTGCTTCCATATTGACGAGTTGAAAGAAAGACACTTTCAAATTGATGCATGCTTGGGAATGCTAACGAGCAGTCTTGGACATTTGACTAAACAGCAGCGTTACAATGCTGTTGAGTAGTCATCTTCTCCAGGACGTGTCTGCCAAACAATAGCTACCAATTTTATTTTCATTACAGAATCTTCTTCTGTATCTGGTATTCCTTCTTTCTTTTTTTTTTTTCTTATTTTCTTCTCTTTTCTTGCTCTTTCTTTTTATTGTTATTTTAATCTTTTTTTTCTTCCTCCTTTTCTGCTAGCTGAATATTAAAAAAAACCTCTATTAGTAAAAAAATCCTTTTTTATGGTCAGTCCTTTCATTAAAATTTCTCTTAATTGATTTTTTTTTTTTTTTTTAAGAAATAGAAGCAGCAGCAAAAGTTCAGAAACATTCTATAGTTTCTTCAGTACAGAACTGGGGCAAGTTAATGGGGAAATCACTTGGGTAATAAGTACTTCATCCTTCATCAACTGATTTCTTTATTTCTTCTTCTAAATTGCAAAATGTCTGTCAAGATTTCTTTCAGATATAACTATTACATCTCTATTACAGAGAATTCTCAAAATTTCAATAGGTATGGCTGGAGAAGTACATTGTTGCCCTGAGTTTGCAGTTCTTCGATGTTTTCAGCTTCTGTAAAAGTTTCTCATGCACTTTCTGTAAACATGGTCATGTTTTGTTAACTGTACTTTATTGTTTTTCATTCCATTCTCCTAGGTGGAGACATGTGATGGATTTTTCCTTTGACCAGTGTGATTGAGGGGTGGTAATTTCTCCCTCCAATCCACGGTGGTTTTTAAGAACATATATAATAAAGTTCGGGGTCTCGCCCCGGCTCTCTTTTCCTTGCTTTCCACCTGACAAGAGGTCTGCGTGATTTTTTCGTGTCTGAGTGCGACATCACATCATATTCTGAATATCTGCACGTATACATATATGTCTGAAACCGCTGACGTTTCCTCCCGTCTGTAAGGCCCAGTCTGGATTATTATTGTTTTTAGCACACTAATTTTGAAACGTGCTGAATGCTCAGCCTTGCTAGTTACTCCCTGAGCTAGGAGTGATGCCTGAGGTTGTCCTTTCAGGACTGTATTCCTTATATATATGTTTTTCCCCCTCAAAAAAATGTTACCAGTCTGTAGGAAAATGAATACTCTTAAGATGCCAAGAACTAGAAAAACCAAAAAACTTACAAATAAAAGAGGTGATATGATGTAACAGATAGAAGCTTTATGATGCATTTATATTCTCGATGGATATGAAAGGTTAGGGGCCAAATATGAGACTATATGGCCAAATATTTTATGTTAGTTAGCACTGACAAAGATGTCAGCATGGAAAAAAATTACAGAGAAATTTAAAGGTATTTAAAACATTAAAGCAAGAAGTAACTAAGAGCATGGGAATTGTCCATTTCCTTTATTAAAGGAGCTTATACTGAGAAAATATACCTTGGGAAATACATAAATGAACGAAGAATAAGACGGGCACTAAAGACAAAACTGCTGAGTGCAACCAAGCTATAATTTCTTGGTCCAGGGACCATCAAAAGGAAAAATCAGTATCGCCCAAGGTTAAAAGTGACTTAAAACTCCTAAGTGGCAATAACTGTCCAAACAGGAAGAAATGACACAGTTGTTCCATTACACTGAACATAAATTAAACACATTTGTCAATGAGTTCTAATGGCAAGATATAGTGACTTTTATGCAGGTGAAGTCTCCTGAAGAAGCAACTTCTCCTATATATTGACTATAAGTTTGAATAATAACCTTTATGTTAAAATTTCTTTCAGAAGACAATGTCACCTTGCATTTTTTTTTACAATGGGCAATAAAATCAGACCATCAGTTCTTCTAAAAATAATATCCATATTTTGCTATCAACAAAAGCTATCAACAAAGTGGTTCTTTAAATGCATTACAAAGACATTTTCCAGATTTGATTCTTTGTATACAAATATATAAATACTTTATCTGGCTGAATGTGATTTTACAGATCATTAAAAATTTGCACAGCCAGTAATGCATTCCTGAAATCCACATTTTAGTCATGTTAAACAGTCTGTTAAAAATGGTCATGCTGATGTATCTGACTTTATTGTAGTTGTCTTATGATGTCAGAACTGTTTGTGCTAGTTTCTTTACTGTCATCATATCATTACTTTTTAAAAGAGATGTGATAGGCTTAAACATTCTGCTTCTCTAACTCATGATTGACAAGTGAACTTCTGTACTGCCAGATAACCACTTATCTTCAAGCAACACAGTATTCAAAAAATTTAACAGGTTGCAGTTATTTATAATTGCATCTGCTGAAGCTGTAGCCTACAAAATATACTGTATTTTCTTAGAAGACTGTGTCTTCTGGAACGGTACTTTTTTGGGGGGGAACTGCTGTGTCATTGTTGAGGTACGAGTGTGCAGGTACTGCATAGACCCACAGCCATATCCAGGGCTTCCTTTCTAACGATATGGCTTTTGTAGTGTGAGTCAGCTGGTTACTTGAGAAAAGAGAGGGTGAGCACAAGAAATCATAAGGTAGGAAAGTGTTACTCTTGAATTACTACATACGACAGGAGTTTACTGAAATTGCTGTTTTAAAATCCGGTTACTATAAGTTCTGTGGTCCAACAAAGTGTGGCTAAAGTGTATCTGTTTCCTAGCCATCATTGTTTTAAAAATGTCTAGTCCTCAATTTCAAAATATCAGATGGGATGTATGTACTTTAGCCATTAATGATGACTAATGCTAAAGCAAAGATACTAAAGGTTTTAAATCATAAGACCTGAAATGATATTTAGAAACAGCAGAAAGTTCAGGTTTCACCCCTTTGAAAGGTCAAATAGGAATAAATAAAAAAAGACAAGTCCCCGAACTTTTATAAAAGCAATAATATCTTGCCTTTTTATGGTGGTTTTTTTCTGAGCACTGTATAAACATTAATAACTAAAAGTTCTGCAACCTGTGGAGTCTCCATTTTACAGATAGGGGAAAATAAGGAA
This sequence comes from Eulacestoma nigropectus, assembly GCA_013397775.1. Taxonomy (NCBI): domain Eukaryota; kingdom Metazoa; phylum Chordata; class Aves; order Passeriformes; genus Eulacestoma; species Eulacestoma nigropectus. Next base: position 412,794 of record VZTE01003466.1, read on the forward strand.
TGAAAAAAGTTATGGTCTGAACTCTCAGCAGTGCCACTTAGGTCAATCTTAGAAAGCCTTGCTTAATTTATGGTATTACAGAATAGCCAAAATTCTCAATAAATTTACAGAAAAGATTAATAAGTCAGTACTAATGTAGCCAGATCCAGAGCCCCTTAACATGCACTATTAAAAATTAACTATCTTTCTCACAGTCACACAAAGGCAGCAGGAATGGCACTAGAAAGCTCTATTTGAATTTTTACCTCAGGGTTAACACAGGACATGGATTCATCAGATAGCAACCCGTGGAACTAGTAATGTGTCCTCTGTATAAAAAAGACAAGATCAAATGGCGGTTTGGGTTTGGTTTCTTTAGGAAAAAATCAGTCTTACCATGGCTTGTTACGTGTGGTCAGACCCTTTGAAGCCAGGTCAATTCATATTTTGGCTTTCACCCTGCAAAATGGCAGTACTTTAATTCTGCTCTGTAACTGGTACACAGAACTCCCTTACAAACATCTTTTGAATCTAGCTCATAGTCCATGTGTTTTCTGTTTCTAGAAAAATCCCACGTATCTGTACCATGTGACAGAATATCATGTAGGTACACTTCAGTTACACCAGGGCAGGTATGTCCATCAGTGTGAGCATAAGAAACACACTGTGCATCACAACAGTGGTCTGTCTAGCCCTCTGTTCTGTCTGGCACTGGGAAGAGCAACCCTGGCCATTTCTCTTGGTTGTCTCCCAGCATCCACCATCATTGGATGCATGTTGCTAGAGGATACATCCATGACCATCTCCCTTTAGAATCTATTCATGGATTTTTTTTGACCATGGGTTTGTCTCATCCCTTCATGAACATGATGATGCCATATTCTCCTACTGATTTACTGAGTTTCATTGGCTGGTGTCTACTTCTTGTCCCACAGAATCTGTTGAATGATAGACTGTATTCATTTCACTCGCCAGCACCTTCATGTTTTCATCATATCCCCCTGTGCTGGTTTTGGCTGGGGTAGAATTAATGGTCTTCACAGTGGCTGGTATGGGGCCGTGTTTTGGATTTGTGCTGAATAATAATTGATAATCGTTGATAATTGATAATTGATGATAATGGATAATAAGAATTGTTGATATTACAGAGATGCTTTTGTTATTACTGAGCAGAGCTTACACAGAGCCAAGGCCACTTCTGCTTTTTGTACTGCTGCACTGGTGAGGAGAATGGGGTGCCTGGGGGTTTGACGGGACACACCCTGGACATGTGAACCCAATTGACCAAAGGGATACTCCAGACCATCTGACATCATGCTCAGTATACAAAGTTGGGGGAAGAAGGAGGAAGGGGGTGACATTTGGAGTGATGGCATTTGTCTTACCAGGTCACTGTCATACGTGATGGGGCCATGGTCCCCTGGAGATGGCTGAACACCTGCTTGCCCCTGAGAAGTGATGAATAAATTTTTTTTTGTTTTTCTTTGCTTGTGTGTGAAGCTTTTGCTTTCCCTATTAAACTGCTCTTCTCTCAACCTACAAGTTTTACTTTTCCTTGCCATTCCACCACGTGGTGGGGAAGAAGGGGGAAGAGCAAATGGCTACATGGTGCTTTATTTCCAGCTGGGCTTAAACCACGGGACCCCCTTCAATTTTTCCTTTTCCCAACTGAGAAGTTGTAGCTTTTTGTCTCTTTATGTAAGCAACTGCTCTGTCTTTAATCGTTTAGTTGCCCTTCTCTAGATCCATAGCTTCTTATCAGCTCAATAAACATGCATTGCCAGGCTACACAGCTCAGCTCAGCCTTGCTGTATTGGGCATCCCTGCCCTGTTTTAATGTGTGGTGTAGTCCTGCCACAGCAGTGTGATTTTATATCCACTGACTGCAACAGTGACTGCCCTACATTCCCATCCCTGCGATTAAAATAGGAACAGTAGCTCACATTGCATGTGGAAAAGTGTTTTTTCCTTTTAATTTAAAGAATAGGAATAGAAAAGGAAGCCATTTCATTATGCTTTTAAAAGGGATTTGGAGATGCTGGCAATCTCCAGAAAAGCTTCTTTTTACTGCATTTTGTGCCAAACCTCGCAAAATTACTGTTTGACTATGCACTGACTGCATAATGTGGATTGTGCTTTGTGATTGCCTGGATTAAATCTAGTTTTAAAATACACTTTCCAAACAAAATCCAAATTCTCAAGCTATCTTTCATTTATAGAAGTAACAAAGTCCTTTTAATTTTTCAGTGTTCTTTAAAAACTGACGCTTCTAAAAATGTAAGAAATTTCCGCGTCTTAAAAGTAGGAAGCTACTTAGCAGCTTTATTAAACAAAATTATTAAATGGTTCAGAAGAAGGACAGAAATGAGCTTATTACTGACTTGTTTGACTAAGTAGGTGCTGCATCTGCATGCTGGGGCAATTGATAGTGACCTGGTTCTGGTACACAGCTTTTACAGTTGTGTTACCCAAGTGACAGGGATATTATCTTAGCATTCAAAAGTCACAAATACCACCTGTCCTCTGCCACCAAATGCTGTGTGAATACACGCAAGCTACTCAACTCACAGATTTTTCTAGCAAAATTCCATTGGAATAAAGACCTTAAATAATTTTTTTTTTTAAATTGATCCTTGTTTTCCCTAGGTGTCAAAACTGTGCCTATAACAGAAGCATAGTATTACTATGTGCATCAGCCCAAAGCATGGAGGACCCAGGGCAGCTTCGTGTCACTCAACCACATAGGTAAAAAATGTAGACGTGTGTCACCCTGGTTTTTCTACTGTTCTGTGTTTTTACTTTTGTAGTAGAAGTTCTCATGCATTTTCTATAAACACAGCTCTTGTTTTTCTAACCGGCCTAGAATGTTTTCTGAACTTCTAGATTGTTTTTCATTCCATTCTCCTGGGCGGAGACATTTGATGGATTTTTCCTTTGACCAGTGTGATTGAGGGGTGGTAATTTCTCCCTCCAATCCACGGTGGTTTTTAAGAACATATATAATAAAGTTCGGGGTCTCGCCCCGTCTCTCTTTTTTTTCTTGCTCCCACCTGACGAGATCTCTGCATGATTTTTTCGTGTCTGAGTGCGACAGACGTGAGTGGTGCAAACATCTTTCTGTTCAAACAGAATATTAGGGTGCCTTCAGCCAGTGAGATGTTGGACCTATTTTATTTATGCTGTCCTATAACCCAGTTTCCTGGTTTGTTGCTGGGTCCTGATGAACCACATTGCTGAAGAAAGGGTCCTCTGGCCTCCTGGGGTGTCATTAGAGTGAATCCACGACACAGAGGCTGAGTGTGGCTCTGATAGCTTGTGGCATGTTCGCTCTCCATGGATTTGCAAACCTTGCCCTGCTGAGTGTACTGTCTTCCCTTAACCTCCTGGCAGGCCTTAGAGCATCCACCATATCCTCCCACCATCAGTCTGTGAATACACTGCTCTGTGGGCCACTTCTTTTCAGGTGCTTCAAAGCGAAAGACATGAATGCATGGATAGCCACAGACATATAGCCACAGCCACCTTGGGGTTGCAATCAGAGTGCCAGAAGAGATCTGTGGTGGGGGGTTACTCAGAGGCACAGGGACACACGTCACTCCTCACTTCTGCCAGCCAGACAGTTTACAGCAGATGATTCTCTCAGCACCCCTATTGCCCTCCTTGGGCATACTTGGGTGCTTTATGTAGGCGATTTAGCGACACTTTAAAATGACAAGTAGGCCAAAGTGTCAGTGGTGTATGTGTTCCTGGCTTTAATGTCCTGCATCTGTTTACCCAAGCCCTTTTCCCCAAAGCTGTGTTGCATGAGAGTGTAATGGTTTTGATCCCTTCATACTGTCACTACTTCTTGGTGAAGCTTGAAAATATCACAAGACTAAATGAGATCTTAGTTTACCTTAAAATAGACTCCAGCAGTTCTAAGACAAATGTAGTTTAAATACGGAGCAGAAAAAGGTCTCTCTGGAAAAAACACTTGGATCTCTGCCGAAGCCACTGCAGAGCTGCCATTTCTCCATTAGTTCAATATTCAAATGCTAGACTGAAAATGACTCTTGCTCTTCCTCACAAGGACTACTTAAAAATGGAAATTACTCTAAATTGCCAGGCAATAATTTCTCTCAGGGGGTCTGCTGCATTTTAATTCTACTTACTTCTCTCTTTTCTCCTATGTACACCATCCTTCAAATGTTCTATTTCCTTAAGGCTGTTTATACTACACCATGAAATTTCTGTGCTCTGTCTGCCAGCAAAAAAAATCAAAAGTAGGTGATTGCAGAAACCAGAAGGGATGCCTGTCTTAGCTGGCACACCTGGCTACAGCATTTATATCAAGTCGAGTAAATTGACCATATTTGAAAGTCCTACCACAGAGTAAGTACTATAGAGATTTTTCATGATCAGGATAAATAGTCTATTATTTCTCAGATCATAGGTAATATTTTACAACTGTTCTGAGTGAAATAGTGAAGTAGTGAATTTATAATGACCACTTGAATCTTGGAGGAAAAAACCCTCTCTGTCCAGCAATGAAAGAAGCTGGAGAGCCAAACACAGGTGGAGAGACCCTGTAGAACATGAGACATTGAGAGCTTTCCTCTTGAAGCCCTCTAGGACTGTCCTCCATGCAGGAAAGCTAAACCCCTTAATCTCTGTAACTTCTGCAGTCTTGCTTTCATTTTGGTCTGCTACTGAATTATTTACCTATACACATATGCGGAACACAAGTGAGCCAAATCCTGTTGACATTTGTACGCCTTCAGGACTTGGTACAAAACTACCTTCAGAACTTGATACAAAAGTGCAAAGCTTCACTGGTTCCTTAAATCAAATGACTGACATGAAAATATCTCTAACAGCTATATACTGGAGTATTAGAATTCCTGAGAGTAGGAAGGGCAATTTCTTGGTTTGCTAGTTATTAGAAAACTTCAAGAGGGATGATGACATTTTCCATGAGGGAAGAAGGATCAGATCATCCTTTTCACCGCCCCACATGGAAAATGGCCAGTGAGCAATTCATTCTGTCCTGAACCACAATTTCTTTTGCCACACGTTCTGCAGTGCTTGAAACCCATAACGTGGAAAGAGCCACGTCCAGCGGAAGCATGTCCTTCATATACTGCATCTCTTTGCATCCTTAAACCTCTCTGGTTTATCTTGATCCACTGAAGTCCAGAGCGTTTCCATGAGCTGATGCTGAGGTGGATAAACCAAAAAGAGAAAAGGAGTACCAGATTTATGTGGAGCTGTAAGACATAAATCAGTTTCAATCAATATCTTATGCTTTTGGAGACACTAATCAATAAGAGGGACAGTATTGCCAAGAATGCCTTAGTTTTCATTAATGTATGAAAAAAGAGAAGGGGGAGAGGGGTTTTTTCTGGTTTTTCGTTTGTTTGCTTTAGGTCAGTATGATGCATTGTCTCTCAGGGAGAAAATTGTAAGCTGTAAATTATGCAGAGCCAGGCAGAGGTGGTCTGTTGTGCATTTTTTGCAGGGGCAGAACTAATTTTTTTTCCTTTCTGTTTCCTAAATGTCTGATTATTTAAAAACTGTAACACGAAAAAATTGAATGGGATTATGTGCAGGACAAAAAGGAGTGACAAGAAGTAAAGTTGACTGTATAGAAGGTGCTGAGTTTTAAGACTACCAAGATCTGTATTTATTTTCTGCTGTTACAGGTAACTACTTGTCAGTGGTTATCCCTGAGGATTTACTAGGGCTGGCCTTATTCTTTTCTTACACTATGGTTAGATAAAGAGTAGGCAAAGACAGTGTGTCAATTTTCAATTTATGACATTAAAACAAGGCTGAGCCAGACATGAAAGTTGTGTTTAGCCTTGAATTTTTGTAAAACTTGTTCAGGTAATCTGACCTAAGCGTTGCTATTAGCACAGCTGAATTCATGGAGCGTGTATTCGAAGCAGGCTTTGATATTGTAACTAAATTAAAATTGATTTTGTAATGGGAATATCGGGTATTTTTTCTTACTTAAAAATCTCACTTCAAACTAATTGGCTTGTGTTTGACAAGTCAAGGAAATAAAATAATTTATATGTGATGGCAGGCAAGATCATAATGAAGATATATATGTACACAAAGTTATCGATAACAATAAAAAAAACATGTAGTACTCACCACATGCTGTTCTTTCCTTTGTAGTTGTGCCATTGCTAGGCAACTGAAAATGGATGAATAATAGATTTCAGATGTATATCTATACACTTACATTAGGCTTCATTTTCAGGCTCATGAAAGGGATTTGTGAAAAATTATCATCTTTCTGATCAGGGTCCAATATGTCTTTACTGCCAATAAGGACAAGAAAATAGATTATTTCTAATAGGAACAACTTTTGTTGATAAACAGCACAGTGTACATTTTTATTTTTAAATGCAGTCTTCTGTTTAGTAACTGAGCATTTTCTCAAATTTTCATGCTTCAATTTTTTAGTCACTATATCGGGACATTTTCCAAGCTATGCATCCCATAGTCGATTAAATCATCATTAGTGACTAATCAGTAACTACATTTAAAAATATTAGTAAAATTTCCTTCACTAGGGATTATATGTAGTTCTAACAGGTGGAAACTCTTTTTACTACAGTAAATAATTTATTGACCTCTGTCATTTAAACTCAAGTTACTCAATTTCAACTGCATTTTCTACATGCTTCAACAAACACTTAAATTCTTATTTCTAGGTGTGTTCACAAATAAGGACAGAGACTTTCTATAGAGTATTAAAAGTAGCTGACAATTCACATTTTCTTTACAGCCTGCTGCTCCTTCAAAAAATGGGAAAAAAGGGAAAAAAATCTAGTCCCTTGATAATTAGTACCCTTTGTCAAAGCTTCAGTTACAGTTTGATGAAAAAATATTCCTAAATGTCAAGAACCAGGCAGTCTGATAAATATGGATGACATTTAAAAAGCAGAGGAGGCTGTTTCTAGAAAAGCAGAAGAGGCAAAAAGAAATGTAATATGTATTTATGTTGAGAAATAATTTTTTTACCATGTATTCTCCTCATATATTGACTATTTTGTACTCCTAGTTCTGTTTTTCGTGATGACTGTGATCCCTTTGTCCTATATCAAATGTCTCATCTGCATTTTGCAGTGTTTCTTCAGTGGAAAACTACTTTTGAATGACCCAGGCCTTTCCACTTGTAATCACTCAGTGTAATTGATTGAAAAGACAGAGTCAGAGAACCCTCCAAATATTTTAATTTTTCAGTGTCGCTTAAATTTAGCAAAAAAATGACACCCTGAGAAAATGAAATGGCATGTACTCATAAATTGCTAACTGTGTGATACAGATCAGTCACAGCCCTCAGTGATTACTCTTTAAACAAGTCTGTCTCACAAGCATATTCAAAGGAATTGATTTGCTGAATGTTAATAAACTGAAGGGGAAGATCTTTTGCTTCTAACAAGTTTAAAAACTTTCTTGTTGGAAAGTGTTTTTCAGCAGGTTGAAGCAGAAAGCTGGTTCTCCCGATTACCCGGGCTGCGTGTGACAGTACCCCCTACTACAGTCTTTGTCAGAACAACACTCAATAAGCAAGCTGTAACAGAATGGAAGATTGTCATGGAATAAATAGCTAATTGGAAAGTAATGTGCAATGAGAAAAGATGAAGTGCCCAAGCTTCTCAATGTCAGGGTTAGAAAGATTGCGTCAGTGTGTTGCAATGACAGAAAAAGAGATGGGGCTGTAATGAATTCACAGTCTTCGTTTCCTGCTTTATCAGCCTGCCAGAGCCAAGGGCATTAAGAATGTAAATGTAGTCAAACAGTAAGACGCCATCTCATCCTGCATTGACAGGATCCAGGTACTATACCTCTTCTGACTTGTTTTTCAAGAGATGGCAATAGAAACAGCCAGGTCCCATCCATACCCTTAGTGGTAGCATACCTGGACGACACTGCCTAGTGACTACCGGCAGCCCTTACTGCCTGGGGTAACTGTGGGCTGCTCAACCAAATCTACTTTTATCAAACTTTAGTAGCTACAAACAAAAAATGTAGCCTACCATATTACAAAAATCTACTGAGAAATTTTATTTCTGTACCAATTTTATAATGTCTAAAACTGTGTTTGACTTATTTATGAATGTCAAATATGTGTCTTTCTTATTTAATTGCAATATATGAGAATCTAAAAATAAATATCTCTCAGATTGTCTTAACAAGATCTGTCTTAACAGATCTTGACCCTTATAATAAAGAGATCTTGAGATAGCTTTCAGATGGAATCAGTAATATAGAGCAAATTCGTCTCAGATATCAAATCGCAGCTTTCATGTATGTTGAAATACCATGAGTTTACTTAATAATCTGAGAGATTTTTAACAGCTCATTAAAATAGCTATCCTTTAACCAGCTCTATGGCCTCCACCTGTTTGATTAATTATCTCAGATATGTCTCCAACACTGACTACTTGGACTCCATATTACTTTGCACTTCTGAACTACTATTATACCAATTCTACAGTAAGAAGGACTGAGAGACCTGCACAAAAATTATGTGCAAGATCTGCTATGTGAGCATCTGTATTCCATCCCTAAACCCTTGAGTAGCTCAATCCACTTGGTGCCAATATGCAGATCACAGAGGTTCCCGTTTCCTCAGCTTTTTGAGGCAAATGGATGGTTTTCAGCTTATTGCAAGACTGTATTTGTCCCCAGACTTCCTCACTGATGCATGCTGAAGGGAAAGAAGAGCTGTTGTCATAGTAGTGCTTCTCTTTGGACCAAGAGGGATACAGTCTGGCCTCAAATAGAAAGATGATGCCCTACCAACAAATACCCTTTAAAAGAGGGATTAAAATACCGGCACTGAAAAAATGCACAAAACCCTATGAAGTGAAAGAGATGCACACAGGTTTATATTTTTTTAACTGATAAATGAGGAGAAAGATGCAGAAAGAGAAAAAATATTGGCAGTATTGAGTTTGTGGAGAGACACAAATCTTGAAACCCTCTCACCAGGCATGTATCCAATCGTGGCTCTGTGTTTCTGAGAAAACACAGATGTTCTGCCAGCAATCTGCGAAAGTGCAGAGGTGTGACATTTTGATGCAATGCATGGCGTTTCATCACCTGCACTATGAGAAGGTCCTGAAATAAGGACTTCAGCTACCAGTTTCAGCTGTGCTCCTAATTACTATTGTGTTCTGTTTCTGGTGAAATCAGGGAGACCATCACCACTGTTTTCAAGGGTACCAGAATTAGGCCTTTTGTGACCAACATCCTGCAGTTAAACAGTATGTCTGTATATTCAGTTCATTTTGTTTTCAGGCTTAGTCATAGTATGGCTCATTTAGATGTCCTGCAGCACAGACAAAATACTTTTAGGTTATCTATTAAAAACAGTGATATGTCTGCTCTCATCCACAACTGCTACAGCAGTTGTTCAGAATATATATAGTGTATTTTAAGTCACAACCTTGCTTATGAAAATTTCCTCTGCCCTTGTGTAGTGTGTTGTGTTGGTTGTGAGCTTTTGTTTTTGTTGTTGATTTCTCAAGTGAGCTTTCCTTCTTGCACTGGACTGTTTGATATGCACAGCACAGCAGTACCTTTAACTGAGATGGTAGTTATACAGAGAGAAACGTGGTGTTGTCATCTCCCTTCCTTCTGGGAGGGCTTTGAAAAAATTGCTTTTCATGAAAAAAATCATTGTGTCTTCTTAAAGGTGTTGGAATTCAAGTAGCAAAAGACTAGAGAGAAGGTTATTTAAAATGTAATCCCTTTGTTTAAATATTCACATCCCTTAAAAAGAAAAATTCATAAAAGCAGTGGATGGTTAAATATTAATAAAATTTAACTTTTTCAGATGCCATAGGTTCTGTTTCATAAAACTAAGTATTTGAGAATGAAAGCCATTTGATATTTTTAGCATTGTCATTTTTTTCTAAGGCAAATGTAAGAATATCTTTGTCTTCAGGAATAGCACTTCAGCATGAACTTTGAATCCCAACCCCCAGCCATCAGCTTCTTCCTAGATTAGCTGAGTGCATTGGGTCTATTTAACCATTAGCTATTATTGAAGGATAGATGAATATCAGTCCCTGAAGAATAGTGAATTAGCTACTGCCTTGTAGCAAAGCATTTTCTCTTTTCACTCCACAATAGGTCTGCTATAAGCACAGCTTTTCATGATACAACTGGCAAGTAAAGTGGCAGGTCTGGAGAAGAAAATGGAAATCTTTGGAAAAAAATACTTTTAATGTGCAAGGGCTTTTGCTTTCATTTTAGTAACCTTAGAATAAGGTGATCCTTTGAGAATAGACTTTTATGATAAAAGGATTGGAGTAATGCTTAACTGGTCAAAAATATGTACTAGTGAGTTTTAAACAGCATATGTTTAATAGCATATAGAAAAGTCATAGCATCTCTTAGGAAAAAAAAAGACTCCAAAGTCATTGAAATATGAAATATGGCAATATAAACCCTAAAACAAAGAACAGCAAAAACTTAATGGAGAATACTTATGGTAAATGAATTTATGGATTTCTCTTGCTGCATCTTATGCTTATTCCACTTATTTTCCCTTATTCTTTCTCTCCACAGAAGGCCAACTGAAATTACATCAATTTAAGAAAAAAAGATCAGTCAGAATTACTGGCTTTTTTCCTTTATTTAAAAATATCTATGTTTACACTGAAAGATATTAAGGCCATATTCTCTTCCACGTTAGCTCTAAGCTAAAGCTCCCGCAGGTCTTGGATTTTTCTTTTAAATTTGAAAGGATATTCTTAAGACAGCATAAATAACTCTCCGTGTTTTCTTCAACAGAGAGCAAACAGAGGGAGGAAGGGAGCTACAGATGCTTATGCCTCAGTCCCTAATAACCACAGGACTAAAAACCTTCAAGGCAGACAACAGATGATGTATGGGTCAAAAACCCCTGGCTTTCTGGACATTACAATATCTTTTCCCACCTTTTAAGTGTTGTGACCCTTCAAATTTAGTCACTTTGTATTTTAATTACTGAAAAAAAAAAACTCCGCAGGTTTGATAGCTTGCATTAGAGGCAGAAAACATGAGACAGCCTCAGGAACATAGTGGAGTGCATTTTCACAGACTCCAGTAATGATCAAGACCGGTGACTACATCCTAGTGGTTGAAAAAAGGGGTTCAGAGGAAATTTTCAGGATGGAAAATAGACTGATACCCTGAGTTTGCTTCTCCAACAACTTGTCTTCACACATGACAAATTATAATTTTTTCACAATAAAAGTTACCAATGTACCAGCTTTTTAAAAATCACCATTCAGACCTGAAAGACGGAGGAGAGCAATGGTTGAGCTGACCAGTTACGTACTCAGGAATGCTAGATGGGCTCTCATATAATATGAGAACTCTTCTGATTCTGTATGAAATGCCAATTGCTGTGTCATTTTCACCTTTGCTGGTCACTCCGTCCTTTCCTTCTTGATGAAAATACTGAAAGTAGAAAGATTTCTCAAAGAAATAAAGAAGACAAATTTCCAGATCAATACTGGGGAGGAAATTATCTCTCTCTGGATGTAAAGAGAAAATTCCTGTGGCATCCTAAGGCTTTGATCATTTTCTGTAATCAACCTAAGGTCAAAGACCTGGGCCTAGTCCACTTGATCTTCATGGCCTTGGAATCTAAGGCCTGATCTATTAGCACAGTTGCCTTTTAGAGATTTTTGCTTTCTCCTTCTACATAAAGGCTTGACAAACCAGAGGCTGCTGATGTGGTACGGTTGGTTCCAGTAGCAGGTTGTCTTCCACAGGGCGAGTTATAAGACATTCAGTTCAAATGGGCAGAATCTGTCAATACAATAGAAATAAAAACTCAGGCTTACAAATACCCTATTTGATCCCATTTCTCTGTAATCTTACCCTTTTTCTTTTGTGCTGTAGATAATACAAAACCAAAAAAAAATGGCCAAATCCTCTTCTTGCTTACTGCATGAAAGTGAAAGTAGCAAAAAGGTTGTTTTGGCAGTTTAGGGAAATATAGTTAACTTAATGTTTGCAGTTTCTCGCTTAGCTTTAGTTGAGTCCATAGTTGAGGAAGTCCAAAGTTCATCTTGCACAGTAAATACTGGACTGTGATTAGGCAAGCCTGCATGTGGCAGAGGAGGAAAAACACCTCATAAATAATATTTCAAGTGGCAGAACAGTGAAATTTGAGTGCCCACTTTTGAAGCCATTTGTCACAGAGTGTTGAACTACATTTGGAGCAACACAGCAGTGTGTCAGAGAGAAGGAGACAAAAGTGGGTAGCTGTGTCCTGGATGATTTTTTCACCTAGAAAGCAATTGAGTCCTGCTCAGAAGCTCTCCCATCACATCTGGCTTCTCACTTTACAGAGTGTAGCAGCCCTCAGCCCAATCCTGAACAGGATCTCTGAAGGAAACTATGTTGGGAGGTAGAAAAACATCTGGATTCAGATAGGCTCAGACCTCTGTTTACCGACTTCAGTTTAACTGATAGTTTAGAAATGTTTGTAGATTCATTCACTGGATCTAACCCATGTATTCATCAGAAGCACAAAAGCTTTCTAAGGTCGAAAGACAAGCCAGAGCTATTAAGCAGTGTATCAGTATATCAGCCTAGGCTTTACTCTGAACTAATGTGTAGGGCTGGCCTGCTTTCCAGGTGAATGAAATTCGAGTTAAACTTATCTGTAGTGCTAGAGTGAAGGGTAGCCTTTAAAAACAGAAGGCTAAAGAGAGTATTACTGCCCGTGCAATGAGTACTACAGTATCAGAATGAGATATCACTGATCAAAAATAGTTCAGTGCCCTCCAGAATGTACTTATGCTCCCTTGTGACTGATTAAAACCCAGACAGTGAATAAAGCAGACCTTCTTTGGACATGGGCACTGTGACTTTGGATGTTTCTGAATGCCAGAAAGTTGTAGTAGAGCCTTAATTCCGTAAAGGCTCCAAGGCCTACTTATTTCATCCTCATGGACAATCAAAGTTACTAAGCCATGAGAGCAGAATGTATCCAGAATAGAGTTTTGTTTCATAGTATCAAAATGGTTTGGGTTGGAGGGGTCCTTAAAGAATATCTAGTTCTAACCCCCTTGCCATGAATAGGGACACCTTTCACCAGACCAGATTGCTCCAACCTTGCCTTGAGCACTACCACTCTTAAACTATGACACTAAAGGCTGAGAATATACAGCAGTAGTGATCAATAATAAACAACAATTTCATTTTTTAAATGCTAGAAGCTTCACTTCCTGACACACATAAACCTATTTTAGCTTGGAAGAAAATGCAAAGACATTAAAATATTTACTTCAAATGGCAAAAGAATTGCAGTAGATTGATGCAGAGACTGCTAGCCTCAGAAAAATAAGACAATACATTATCCCATTCCTTCTCTTGTTTGGTGGCAGCCACAGGACTTATCAGCTAGTACCGAAACATTTCTAGTGACATCTGGCTCCTTGGCTTATTCCTCTGGCAGCTCTGGAGTCACCTTTAAGCTTGAAACATAGTTTGTTGATGGGCTGCCTACTACTCCAAATTACTTGATAAAAATCATTATGAAACACCGGATGCACATGAAAACTTTTAGAGTGGTATCATAATCCCTTTGTCCAATACAGCTGACATTTCTAAGCTTGACTACATGTTGGAAAACTTTGTGTACAATATGTCACAGATTTGTGATGAAACATGGCAGATTTTTGTAATTACATTTCAGCTGTGTGTATCACTTTCCTCAGCCATGAGTTGCTCTGAAGTCAGTATTTTTGTCTAAGAGCTCTACTGCACGAAATACAGTGGAGACAATATAATGTTAAAGCTTAAAGGGACTAGACTGCCAAGCAGCCAGAACAATCAAGTGTCTGTGAAAAAACTAGCTGCTACCTTCATGTTTGAACTTCAAAAGGCACTGGGTTAATCAAAATGCAGGCACTATGGTGACTAACGTAAGTGATGTTTACTGTTACCTCTCTTGTGTTCTTTGGTGAACACAACTTGTGACTTTTCCATCAGTTTAGATACCAACACATGTTATATGATCATGCAATAGCCACAGGCCCATTTTATCATCTTTTCCCTGAATTTGCATCCTCCTTTGCAAGCTTTGATGAGTTTCATTAATTCCAGGGACTCGGGGAAAGAGAGAGGCCTTCTTGAAGCATTTGCTGGCAGCTTGTATGTCTGAGATTCCCCTCAAGCAATTGCAAACAACTGGTTCAACTTCCTTGGTGTTCTCTAAGTCAGTTTTTCAGAATTCTTGATCCTAGCCTTAGGACTGCAAAGATTAAACTTCTCTAGCTTAGAAGGAGCCAGGTAGGAATATTGGCCTGTTATCAGTGCCTCACTGGCTGAAGAGTTTAATCTTTTATTTATTTTTTTTTTCTTTTTCATTTTTTTCTTGTTCTTCTCCCTAAAAAATACCTCATTTAATTATCCCTGTGCCATCTGGCAAAATACCACCACACTGATAAACTCAGTCTTTGGCATAAGACGATGAAGCCCCTGAAGCCGGTGGTCTGGAACAGGAACACTGGCGTGTTCCATGCTGTACTCCTTGCTGCACCTTGGGTATGTGCTCTTTTAATATGTATGTTTGGAGATAATGTCTTGTAAATGCGCATTTGAACAACACTCTCAGGCACATGTTGTGATTATTGGGGCTGTCCTGTGCAGGGCCAGGAGCTGGACTTCGATGAATCTGGTGGATCCCTTCCAAGTCAGAATATTCTATGATTCTGTGATTCTGTGTTTATTTTTCCTAGAAACTGATATAGCTTCCATTTAATGGATGTGCAAACTGCAAAGCCTGTATGCTTTTAAAATATACAAGAAATTTTTAAATCTACTCAATATAATTAGTTTAACCCTGCAGTCCAACGTAAAACAGGTTAAAAGTTGAAACACTCAGAACAAGTCAACTAAGTGTAGCACTGTGTCTGCTAAGGTAAGAATACTGACCTGCTGACAAATCAGTTCTACGCAGCAACATCCTGAGGCATTACGATACTCCTCACAACAGTAATATGCATGCCCAGTCCCCTGTTCTGTCATCCCTGCAGTGTTGTATTTCACACTAGCATGGGTGCTGAGGGCTTGAGCCACTGCAATGGCACCCAGCGAAATACAGACTGGGAAACTCTTCCTAGGTAACAGAGTTCCCATTCTGCCCAGGGAATTAAAGTCTGTAGGAAATGCTGCTCACCTCTAAATTCACAGCACATACTTCCAAAAGCAGCAGTTAGCAGAGAGCTGTATTTGGAATTGTGCTCCAAAATCAACTGATGCAAAGTAAATCCATGCATATTTACTAGTTTTGATTAAACTGATACAGCCACCAACATTTTTAGAAGTTATAGTTCAAATACAAGACTTTACAATAATTATGTTATATCCACTTCCTACTCATCCCCCAAATCTATGCAAAGCAGCATAATTAATTAGCCTGCCCACTGTGACTGCTAACAAGGTCACTGATAACAGAGCCTTCTGAGTCTAAGCTGTGAAGTCTGAAACATCATTTCGGAGAAGATCAGATGGACTATGTCCCTCACTACTTTCAGGTCACTGTCAGTCACTGTTCTTTGCCAGTGTATTTATTCTTCCCACCACAAAAATTTTAGTAATCTAAGAGATTCAGAAATGTTTCAGTAATATACATGACACAAATCACAGAATCACAGAATACGCTGAATTGGAAGGGACCCACAAGGCTCATTGAGTCCAACTCCTGACCCTGCATGGAACCATCCCCAAGAGTCACACCATGTGCCAAGAGTGTTGTCCAAACTCTTCTTGAGCTCTGTCAGGCTTGGTGCTGTGACCACTTTCCTGGGGGGTCTGTTCCAGTGCCCAACCACCCTCTAGGTGAAGAACCATTTCCTAATATCCAACCTAAACCTCCCCTGACACAACTTCAGGCCACTCCCTCAGATCCTGTCCCTGGTCGCCACAGAGAAGAGATCAGTGTCTGCCCCTCCTCTTCCCCTCAAGAGGAAGTTGTTGCTGCGATGAGGCCTCCCGTCAGTCTCCTCCAGGCTGAACAGACCAAGTGACCTTCAGCCACTCCCCATACAGCTTCCCCTCCAGACCCTTCACCATCTTCATTGCCCTCTTTTGGATGCTCTGTAAGAGCTTCATGTCTTTCTTCTATTGTGGCACCCAAAACTGCCCCTAGGACTCTGGGTGAGGCCACCCCAGTGCAGGGCAGAGCGGGACAATCCCCTCCCTTGCCCAGCTGGCGATGCACCCCAGGACAGGGTTGGCCCTCCTGAAAACAGTTTCATGAGCTCCCTTTCTAAGATGATACTTTTTCATTTTATACAGTTCAGACTGATATGTTCTGATCTTTGGAATTTAAGTCAGATCTTTTCAAAAACATACATGAAATCTTCATTCAATAAAACACGCTAAATAGATGCTAAAATATATATTATAAATTTCAATTTTCAATTTTAGCATGTGAGAAATACTTTACTCATAGAAAACATTACAGTCACTTCTAAATTTGTGAAAATTGACAATGTGCTTAAATTAGGGACCTTATCAGAATAAAGGAACAGAAGAAAGAAAATACAACCTGTGAAACAAACGTCCGTCCCTCTGTCTCTTTATGTGAAAATGTAAGATGAGGATTCAGATTAGGACTAACACTGAAATCCTAGATTGATTTGTACCCCCTATTTTCCTGATCAAAGGAAAACACCCTCATTAAACAGGCAGTAACCCTGGAGATTTACTCTTTCCAGCCCCTTGCTCCATGTATTTCTGGCTTTGCTGTGACCAGCACTTTTTTGCTTCATAAAAGCATGAAGGCTGCTCTAACAGATATTCAACTAGTAATAAGTAGTAAGAGAAGCTGCAATTTGAATTAAAATATAACTCTCATCAACAATTAGTATCAGGTACTCAGGGACAGCATCAATCAATCGATCACTTGCAATTGGTCTTATTCTCAGCTAATTGCTGTATAGTTCTTAATGTAAAAAAATAAGCAGATTCATGAGAACATGGATGTTGTAGGATGCCAACTAATAAACTTGCAGGGAAATGGTGAAAATATTCAATGGAGCACTTCTAGAAGTGATTATGGACGCAATAATCTGTGGAAATAAGAAAATTAAAAGCAGTGGAACAAGAATTGACCATTATCTGTATAGAAACATAGGTGGCTATTTAGCATCCCATCTTCATTGAGGCTCAACAGTGATGTCTGATAGCAAAGAGGCTCAGAGTATTACATTTCTGGTAGTTCTTGACAATTTTAAAGGTATTTATCTACCTACCCTTCAAAGGTATCCGTGTTATATTAGTTCTATTTAAGTCTTTTCTCCATTGATTGCAGTCTCACTGGCTCACACTAAAGAAGTGTAGTGCTTTGCAATCAAAATATAGAGCCATAAAAAGGTCAAAATTACAAATAATTACAATAATTTGCAAAATTACATTAAAACTTGAAATCCTGATGACCTATTCAGTGAAAAAATAAATTGTAATACTAAATGTAAAATGCACAACAGGATTCCACTGTCTTGACAAGAGGCCAGAAAAGATTTTCCAAAATGATCCCTTAATTACAGAGTAAGATGTAGTACAGAGTTTTATGTAAGAGAAAAGTATATTGGAAAAGTTGCTCATTTAAAAGTAAAGAAATAAATTTATGTTCCTGCATGACCCTGGAGAAACAAACTGTAATTGACCCTCCCCTGAGCAAGGGGGGTGGACTAGGTGACCTCCAGAGATCTCTTCCAGCTTCATCGATTTTGAGATTTTGTGATTCCTTCAAATACACCCCCTTTGCACAAGCATTATGTATTTTGACTTAATTGCAAGGTCTCATGCTATTATTTTCCACAAGAATCCTGACCTGTTCAAGAGACTGATCTAAAACTCACTAAAGGCCACAGTAGTTTTTCCAACAGACTTCAGTATGCTCTAAATAAAATCCACAGTTCATATGATGGATGATATCTCTCAAATGAGGGAAAAAGACTGACTTTTGTTTTGAGATAATAATTATCACAGCAGTACAGAGCGAGACAGCAAGGAGTACAATTGCTGTCAATGCAAATATTATTTGTCAATGGATAGAACATTAAAAAAATTAATTAATTGGTAGTTAAACAATATATTAAATACTTTTTTTATTCACTTCTCAGTAAGTGAAGCCTTGTATTTATGTCTATATTCAATATATGACATTATCTGATCTTCTCATTGTGAATCAAGGCTTGTTCTGTCTAACTATGGTATCAATTTAAAATAACTTCTTTACCTTCAACTGAACTATTCCAAATTTATGCTGATCTGAACAACGATCCAGGAGGAATTAGCTGGGCTATTATCTCTGTCATGATGGTTTAGTGCAGAAAACATGGAAGTTGGTCCTGGGATTTATTCAAGATTTGCAGTGTTTTGAGCTGCCAACAGAGCATTCAATGCTGAAAAAGCTTTGCTTCTGTGAAAGGCAAAAAGGAATTGCCTCTGTGAAAATAAGAAACAATAAAGTATTTATTCTTTGATAACTGCTTATTTTTTTTTACTTTACCTTTTTATTATTTTGCTTCCTTGACAGTTCTTTCTCTGCCAGCTGTTCTAATGTGATATCTGCTTTGTCTTTTGGGATCCACCTCTGTCCAGTGAGTGGCATTTCATGAAATTATGTTTTCCCATCAGTTGTTGTCTCTATAAAACATCTAGTTTAAATAATATTCAGTGAAAAAAAAAAAAAAAAACCAGAACAAAACCCAAGGAATTATGCATGCTGGACACCAGAAAACTGGGGAACTGGAGAGCCATTACTGAGTCTTGAAAAAACATTAAAAAACATTCCTTACTGCAGAAACCACAGAATACTTTCTGGATTTGAGTAAAATTAATTTGGTTTTATCTTTTGGATTTGTAGACATTTTGCAGAAAGTCTGAGTAAAGTGTTAAAGGTAGAAGAAAACACCTTAGCTTGCTTCAGACTCACCTCCCTCAGTTTCCTATGATTTCTTACACTGACTAATTGAGCTTAGCTCAGCTCAGGTATTGAGTTCTTTGCAGAGACATCGTTAATCTGCCCTGTAACTCCATAGTCAAAAGCAACAGACCCTCAAACCCCAATTGTGGTCTCTGGCGGGTATGTAGAATGGATCTGTAGTAAAGGGAGCAGCTACTACTGAGTGCCACTTTCACAAAAAGCTGGTGTTTTCTAAGTTTGTCAGCGACTTAACTGACCATTACAAAAGCCTTCGGAAACATGCTTAATGCTACATTGTGGCACCAGAAGTGTGTTAAAGACTCATCTGAGGCAATTTTTAAAATTTCAATACTGTGACAAGGCTGTGCATCTTTTGCTAGAGGCTCAAGGCTTTTTTCTTGGAAAAGAACATGTTTTTATCTTCAGGAAATCAGGAATCTAGAAGTAATGAAAGTTTTAAGGCTAATAGTCTTTTGTCTAGAGGGAATATATTTTACTTTTGTCTTGTATAAACAACACTTATATGCCAGTTATATAATAACTGAAAATTTCTGACCAGAAGTGTCAATGCTCGCTAGTTTATCTCACTTTTGGACAAAAAGGGTAAGATACTGAAATAGAATTCCCTGAGTAGCAATAAACTTAAATTGCATCACATTTTATTTTGATGATACATTGTATTATTTCAGTTGCCTTTTCACCTTCCTAGTGGAACAGTTGCCTTTGAAAGACTGAATCATATGGTGGAAAGCAAGAAACATATGAACTCAGACAAAAGATAGTTCAGAGTCAGAAAAAATAAACAAGAAATTGCATTTTTTATGAATTACAAACAATAAACTATTGCTGGTATTAAATCGTGTAATCTTAATCTTGAGCATGTACAGAATTCTAAGAAACTACGAGGTAGAAAAACTGGAAAATGTATTCATATTAACTTTTGAATAAGTTCACAGATCTACTGCAGTATTTAGCCTGCTGTCAAAACTGCAGCCAGAAAGAGCTGTTAGCCCGGGAGCTACAGGAGCCTTCTAGCTTATCTTTTGATTTTGTTCCTAAATGCAATAACTTCTATTACCAGGAAAACTTAAATCAAATTTCTTAAAATAGGAAGTGATACATCTACAATAGGAAAAAAATGGAGTTGTTTTCAAAGTAGCCTAGTAATTGGTTATATACTGGCACTTCTGTGGTGTGTGGGATACTTGCTCTGTGCCTGATTTGGCATCATCGTGTCACAGCAACACCTTTACCTAGACTTTACATTTGTAAGAAGAAATAGGAGTGGAAATGGCTATGCACTGATCTTCAGCATCTCCCAACCTGTCCAACACCTTCCAGCTGGATTAAAAAAGTTCAAAGATCATCTTTACATAGATTGCAGCACAGTCTGTGTAAGGTAGGTCTTCATCTGGTTGAAGATCTTAAGTATAGCTATCCAAGAAAAACTATAATACATATATTCTTATGTTTTTATTAGTTTGGTCCTTCCCAACCACTATGACAGACCACACTGATAGAGCATAAGTCAGGTGAAGAAAAGGAAATTCTGATCTGTGTTTGCACCATGGAAAAGAGTTAGTAAGTATCAGTCTTGGCTTAGTAAAGAAAATAGGAAAGCAAGAAGTTGGAGACAGTAAGGTCTTCTCAAATCAACGAAGAGCTGTGATGGTTGATGTAATTTAGTTATTGGTTTAGACAATCACTGGACAGAATTTGATTTAAATTATCAGTAATTTAGAAAATACTATTCTGCTATGTCTTCTTTTTCTCATTAACAAATCTGGATGCAGGGATAATTCATAAGTTATTGGCTTGCCCCCAGGAAAGACATGGTTTTCTGATGATCCATGTTGCTTGAAATTCTCTTTTTCTTTCATGTTATGGTGTATGGATAAGGTCAGGACAAGTGTTTTTCCTGTAGCAGCCTCCTGCATCTCATTCCTTAATGGGAAACATCTCCTAAAGCATCAATGGGAAGCAAGGATAATAGACTGCCACTGCACAGGACTACCATGTCCCATCACTTTCACTCCACCGCTTCTGCCTGTTGGAAATATGAGGGTCTTAGCAATATGTGTTTCTTTCTCCTATGAAGAATTTATGTGCAGTAGGTCTGGTTCTCACAGGTATGTCTTTGGTAGTGCTGACTCATGAAAGAGCAAGAGCAGTCATTAGTTGTCGTGTATACTAGCTCTACTAATCCATGCTCTCTAGGCATTCCTAAAATTGATTAAACTAGTAACAATAGGTGTGGTGCTGCTGCCCAGAACCTGAAATTCTTTTCTTTTCTCAGAAGCTCCGTGTCTTCTTTTTAAAAATGTGTGGAAGTGTGGGAAGTCTTTATTTTTAGTACCATTAAGTCATGGATGAGGATGCCTCCAGCTAATACATTATTTACAACTTTTGCTTAATTTTTTGCTTAATAAAATAGAAATCAGAAAGGAAGGCAGAATATTACAAAAACAACTACTTGACAGTAAATTCAGTCAGACTTTGTGCTTTCCTTCATTCTGCCTTTTCTAGAGGAAACTTTGCTAACCAAGTAAAACTGGGAGACAAACTAAGTATTGAGGGATATGTTTCTCATTTCTATGTTCTCTATACCATCCTATGCCATCCCATCATTAATGATTTCCTTATCGAATGAAGGTAAAACCAAATTGGGTATTTCCAACACACTAAACTGAACAACTTTAAAAAACAGCAGAGAAGGGGGAAAAAAAAGAAAAGAAGTTTGCTTCAAATGAGATATTTATCTATGTTTACTTGTTCAGTTGCTGAGGCATTTTCACTATTGCCTGCAGCAGGTATGAACCATATATGCATAATATGGTAAGCACACCTAAACTCCTCCAGACCACTTTTGATTCTTTCGCTGCACGTCATAGGAAGTCATGAACAGTTGTTCCATTATCATTGCTTTGATTTCCAAAGACCCCTTAATTTTCAAAATAGTTATCAGTAAATTAATTTCATATGTAATGTATGTATATTATATATGAAATAAACTTATCATTAAGCACTGAGTAAACTTAAAGGAGAGTATTTCACTTACATGTTCTGTTTGCCAGCACAATCTAATCCTAACGTTCCACCACGATATAACTTACAAACTTTTACGGGATTGTTCCTGCTTGAAAAAGAACTTGCTACATGAAGAACAATTTTCCAAGGAACAAATTATTGCAGGTCTCTTTTATAAAGAGGGTGGCATGAATATGAATATATGTAATCTTCCTTGCTGTAGAATTCAAAGCAATCTATACACCAGGAAAGATAATTGTATCTTGAATCTAAAATCTGAGAACTGTCAATAATGGTAGACAATACTTTCCTGTCATGTATCATGTGGCAGGCTCTGAACTACAGAAGCATGCAAGCTGGAAGGGACTTACAGAGGTCACCTTATTCAGCTCCTGCTGCTTCTTCAAAAGCAGGGACAACTTGTATCAACTTGCTCAGGGCCACATCCTGTTGAGTTTTGAGTATCTCCAAGGGTGGAGATCATGCAACATCTCTTGACAAGCTGTTCCAGGGGATAATCAGCCTCACTGTGAATTTTTTGTTTCTAGCATCTAATCATAATTTCCCATGTTTCAACTAGTGTTTCTTCCATTTTTTGTTTTGGCAACAAAGACGTCTAAAATGAGTCAGTCTTTTTTCATGTCAGTTCCTTCAAATGTTAGTCTGCTACTATGTATTCTAGAGAAAATGTTTTAACACTGGAGATATCTGGAATTCCCAAAGCTAGAAAGGAAAAGTTCCTAGGGAAAAAAGGAAACAAGAATGCTATTAAACCCAGTTCTGTGTATTCAGAAATGAAATATATATTTTCTGTGAATGAACAGTCTTGAACATTTTCTCAGTGTCTGGACAGAAAGACAAAATATTCAAAATGCTGAAGCATTCCTGAGGAATCCACAGGTATCACAAATGATAGTTCAGAACCAGACTGCATCAGGTACATGGCTTTTTTTTTACCACAGCTGGCTGATTACTCAGCTTTGTCTGTCAGCTAAGAGGAAGGTCACTGAAGATGGTTAGCACCATTTTGGGTTGTCCAAATAAATTAAGGGTTAGTGTGGTGTTTGGGGTTTTTTTGTTGTTGTTCTTTTTTTCACAAAGAAGTAAAATCAAGTACAATTATTTTTGTAGTTCCAGTAGAGGAAGCTGACAGCAAATATTTTTTCAAATACTTCATTTTTCTATGTCTTATTCAAAAGTGGCTTTGATCCAGGTGACTCAACTACACAAGGGCAAATGGACCATCTAAGCCTAAAGATTGTGCAAAAAATGTTATTTATTCTTGTCTGAGCAAAAATAATTACAGCCTTTTCAGAGTAGTAATTTATTCATGTTCATTCAAATGCTTTAATAATGCAAATGTTTTAGTGACATGAATATATTTACCCATGCTTTAACAAAAGAGAAATAAATTACTTATCCTTTTCCAAACTCAGTGCTTATGGTTGTAAGGTTAAAAATTGCAGTACCTGACCTCCAGTCACCCATGTCTGGCAGAAATCAAGATTTACACTGGCTTTTCTAATGACTTCTCGCAACCTTAACTTTCCATTAGGTTTTTGTGTTGTCACAACGAGATGGCTGGGCACAATAAAACTGAGAATCTATGTAAACAGATGCACTGTGTTATTAATTTCTTTTAAGAAATGAAATGGCCTTTGACAGAGTGCTTTGCAGGTTGAGAAGGACCACTGCTTACTAAATCTGCCCACCACAGGATCTAAAGGTGAAAGAATGACTGTCTGCACGTCACGCACGTTAGTAGGAAGCTAGTTGCTGAGAATAAAAGGAGAGCTCCTGACAAACAAGAAACACTATGAACAGTTATTTTTGAGAGGGATGTAAGATTAATCTCTTATTGATGCATGCTGAGAAGCCTTCTGTAAAATTAGAAGCTGAGCTGGAAATATATAAATCGTAAACCAAAGGGTCCCGTACTGCATGCTGATTTTTTTAGTGAGTTGCCACCAGCCATGAGGATCATGGTGGATGTAGGTGGATATAAGGGGCATATGCACTGTAATAGAAGCCAGAAATGCTAAACTGGCCAATGGGATGTAATAATCCACAAAATGATTTGGGTTGACCACCCAAAGCTTCTCAATCTTTTATGAACATCTGGAAATGCCTGCTCCAAACAACACTCTCCTAATGTGCATTAACAGGCTGTCTAGTCTGGCTGCAAGTATCCTAAACACAACCTCAGAATGTTTTCCGGGATATTTCCTATGGATCTGCATGCTATTTCCATGCATGCTCTCTCTGCATTTTCTGTTTCTCCATCTAAGATATCTGCCTTGGTCTGTAGGGTTCTCCCAGATTAAAAAGAGAAAGCTAAAGGGAAATAGTGTCAAAGCACCACTCAGAGATGCAGTCACTGGCGCAGAGTATGGCTGAGTTCCTGTCTAGGCTGCATCTTTGCCCTCCTGGAAAACTGGCAACAAAAGTGGCATAGGGACTAGAAATTCTCCACATCCAGCTTCTCTTTATTTCTTGTTTCCTTTCTCTTCTTGTGTGGGAGCAACTCATCTGGCATAAGGCTTTCAAGCAAAATTAACTTAAGTAGTTGTCTGAACTCCTGAACTCCCCAGTGCACCTCCCAGGAAAGGCAAGGGGCAAAAGGCACTGTTTTTTCTCTGTTTAGCCTATAGTGCCACCTCTACCTCAGAGAAAAAGGGTTTTCCACAGTGAAAATTTCCCTCCCACAGATTAAAGCCTGGTCTTAGGATATAGCTAGGAATTAGTCAGTTTTTTGACCTGAGCTATTAGTCTCAAGGTTGAAGTTTAAAATTCAAAATTCTCAGGAAAGCACTGCAGACTGGGGAATCGGCAAATCTAATTCTTCCTGCCTGCTAGGAAGAAAAAAGCTTGCAGCATCCTTACAATGTACAAAATTTCCCTCCTGAATGTAATGTCTCATATTGCTTTCAGTCTACCAGTAGGCTAAAATACCACTATAATAAACCCAAAGGCCTTAACACAAGGGAAAAATAGATGGATTCCAGCTGAGAGACTTAGATTTCTCAGATCATTACAGGACTAGCTATTTGCACTTGGCTAGAAAGTGCTAGGTTTTTCTTATATCTATTTCAACTCCTGTGAGTTCTCTTTAATACTGCAGTCTCACATTGTGTGTGACAGGCTCCAAACAGCAAATTGATTGAAGCTTTTGTCTATCCAGGTATCTTCATCTATGTAGAGGTAGAAAGTGATACAGGTCTAACAGAAGAAGACTGTGAGTGCTGGTGATCACTCATTTGTATGGAAACACTGTTGGCAGCTCTGCAGAAGAAGCAGCCTAGGCAAGGGTACCTGTAACTAATCCGTCAGTCAGCTGGCAAAGCAGAAAATGGAGTTGTTTGTCAAGATTTTTTTCAAGGGCTTAAGGCTGGTTGTTCTAGACAGGAAAAAAGACAGAAAAGGAATAAGATGTGGAAGAAAAATTCTGCTGAAGTAAAACTTGGAGGATTTTGATCAGTTCCTTAACAAAATTCCATAAGAAGCAAATAAAACCACCCTGGGCATCAGAGGAAGGTAGGAAGCTGAAACAGGGAAAGGCATATAGGCGTTTTACTTTTCTGTCTTAACTACTGTGAGTTCTTTTGCAAGTTCACAGTTCAGATTCAATAGGATTAGCTGTCTTGTTTGACATGGTGGTCTGGATTGAACTTGCAGACTGGTCAATATATATGACATCATTGACAGCAATTGCCAGCTGTTGCCAAGGCTTCAGCTATACAGCACGTGCATCCCACTGCCCCTGAGAGCCTTTGTCCCACTGCCTTCTCAGCCCCTTACTAGAGCCCGCACTAGCCGCACTCATACTTTCTCTACCAGAAAAAAATTATAGTGGGTTTTCAGGGCACTCGAAGTAGTGGAAAACACTAGAGAAATCAATAATCCGGAAACATATGCCTTTGTAACATGAATGGTGAACTCAGCACCCTCTGTGGTCACACACCAAGAACCAAGTGTGCCACATACAGCATACTGAAGTCCTAATCAAGCTCCTTTCCATCCCAAACCAGTGGCAATGGCACAAATGGGAGGCTCGATACAGCTTCTGGAGAATCTACCACATCTCTCTCTACTTTCTCCCCAAAACAGTGAGGCTCTTCATGAGCTGCTACAGTGCAGTGCCAGTAGCATGTGTGGTACCAAAGCCATTAACCTGCAACAACAGATAGGAAAAAATCGCCTTTTTTGTTCCCCCTCTGGCATATCTATGCATATATATTAAAGTGTCAGAATTGGCTCTCTTACGGGAAAATAAGAACCTGAAGGTTTTGGATTTCTCCCATAATCCATATGGCTGGAATATGCTCATCAGCACTATGTTGGTCCTTCTTTTACTTTATAATCAATCTATTTTCTTTTATGTCCTTTTTGGAAATATGAAAAAACAGGGAAAATAAGCTTATCAGTGAAAAACTCCTTTTTAGCTGCCTGAAAAAGGATTTAGCTGAGCAAACTTCAACTTCTTTCTGGATTCTTTCTGCACTGTACGGATGCAGAGGTAATGCAAGCTCTTTCAGAACCTGACACTGTTTCGATAAATGTCTACCAGGTATAACATGTTGCATTTATACTATGCTCTATTTTCCTTACCTATAACCTACGTGGTTTTAAGTATAAACCACAGCTCAATGCAGTTAATACAGACAGAAATTTGGATAGTCCACTGAATTCTTAGTGAATATATTTTAAAAATAGGTCTACTTTCATTAAGATACTTCTTAGGGCCCCCCAAAAATTCCAAAGTGTATCTGGACTGGTAATAGGAGAGAATAATTTCCTCCTGGAGTATCAGTTCGAGTCCAGCCCAGACTGGTAGTAACCTGAAATTTTTATCTTCTAGAAGTTACCTGATCCTATTATTCCCTATAGACAACTGTGTCCATTAAAAATATGCAACAGCTGGCAGAAATCAGCTTCTTGCTGGCATTCGCGAGAGTGAGGATGGGGTGCGAGTGTGGTTAGAATCTAAATGATTCCTCCCTCGAGGTGGTCAGGCCAGCACGGATAGAGGCACTTTAATTTGAAAGGGAAACTTGAACTTTGTAGTTAATGGATGAATAAATGGAAGGCTTCAGTCTGCAGGGCTGTCAGATTGGTAGTTTTCACAAACACTTAAATCAAATACCACATCTGAGTGGAAGAAATTAAGATGTAAATATCCAGGAGACAGTGCCAAGACCAGTGAAATCAGAAAACAGATTTGCCCTATTTTCCTTCTGTGCCTCAAAATATAACAATACATCAAGACCTTGTTGCCTACAAAGATGGTTTGTCATGTTTTAAAAAAGGTACAAAGGACATAAAATCTTCGTCCTGTGATCTGCCAACAAAAAAACCCTAAACAACAACAACAACAACAACAACAAAGACACTTAAAAATGGCTTCTCTAAAAATTCAGATATTTATATAGAGAGGGGTTAGTTGAACACTACCATTGCCATCAACAGCAATTTGTCTCTGCTGATCATGAGCACTTTCCTGAGAATTATAAGCAGCCCACTCCGGTGTCTACTCTGTATACTTACTGATGAATCGTGCCAGTCAGGGAATTTCTAGAGTGCTCTGAGTTACCGCTGGACGAGTCTGAAAACAAATATTGGACATTCCATAACTTTATCCTGAACTATTTTTAAATGCAATAGCCAGGACGTATTTATACCAGCATAATCTAAACATGCATTGAACCTCTTGAGCTGGTAAGGAAATGGGTCTATTGCTTTCTGGGCTGGCTGTGCAGGGCAGAAGCTGTGACTCCAGCAGGGTCAGCTGCTAGCACAGGCTTTGCTGACATCTAGGACACTCTATGGTTCAGGAAGGCAAGCTGCATTAGTCTACACTGTGGACATTTGGTCTATAGTCCTAACTGAATATGGAAAGCACCAGCTGTAAGGAAATATAAATTGTACAGTTTGTTTGGTTTTGCATATCAAATATGTGCAGCATATTATTCACAGATTCCATTAATTAATCCTGATGAAATCATAATGAGAAAAACATTAACACTAATAGATTTGGATGACATGAAATTTCAGACCTTCCTGACATTCTCATTTGTGACACATACCATAATGAAAAACAACCAACCAGCTTTCCCCTTGCAATGCAAGGTTTAGCTTCCCCAGTGGAAAAACAGAAGGTCAGCTTAAAAGTCCCATTTTCTACAATGAACAGCAATGCTTTAAATGCCATAGAAGAGCATGCAAGTATTGGAGCTATTGTTTTCATAAAGCTATTCTGCTGGTGACTATTCATAGCCACCCTTTGCCACATGATTCCTTTCCTAAGCAGCTTTCCAATTTAGGTTTCCATAGGCTACGGTTTGACAGAGTAGCTAGAAGAATTCATGCATGCATATTATGAAGTTTCATTATCCTTTTTTATTTCATGAACAGCATTCCTTACAGGATATGTTCTATGGGTGCTCTGTGCCAAGGCAGCGTTATTTGCACTTCTTGACTAATGAGGGTTCACCACAGAGAAATAAATCACAGGGTTGTGAAAAGTTTCTTTCAAAGGCTCGACAAAAGGCAACTTTTGAAAGCAAGCAGTTGGACCTTCATGAAAGTCCCCCTGGCAAGCAGTATGAACTAGAATGTTTCCTGGGCTGGTCCCAAGCTGGTCACTGATTGCCACGAAAGGCCCCTGGGAGCTCACCCCAATTCCCTACTTGCAAGGCTTGTGAGTAGCTGCACATGCCAAACATCAAGATTGTACAAACAGAAGTCATAATCCAGGGCAAAGTCAAGCCCATAAGACATTGTCTCTCAGCCAAGTTGGAAACTATTGTGTAATTTCTCACCCCGACTCTGATAATATTCGTTTAATCAATCCTTTACTTCAAGGTGTTAGGTACTGCTGAAGTTACCCTTTTATCTTCTCTCTCTCAAACAAGACTACGTATTTCTATTTAAAATGCAAGTGACAAAATAAAAATGTGCCTCTAGCTTTTCATATCTGCAGTTTTGATTCTCTAATACCTCCAACTGACTAGGTAAAGTGGTGAGCATGAGAAGAAGTTTTCAGCAGAAAATGTAAAAGATGCAGTTTCATTATGCAGAGGTAACACACTGGTTGTTGCAGAAGGTTCTGTAGTCTTCTGGAAAGAAATGAAAAGCAGCAAAGTAACCTTGGAATAAAGTATCTACCTCTGACTACCCTAGAAGAGAGTCCTCTTTGGTCATTTTTAATGGCTATGAGAAGGTGTCCACTTTACACTTTCCTCAAGTATGCACAAATGGGAGACTTTTGTCACAGTTTATCTTTTGTTTTCTTGTATATTTGTACTCATGGCTTGTGAAGGCCTAGAAATGAGTATGTATCATGCTGAAGTTTATATCCATCTGTCACCAGCACTAGAGGCTGCTGCATTTTAAATCGCTTCAGCATACTGCTTGCACAGTGACTCAGCCCTGACAGGGGTGTCCACCCTGAGGATGAGAAAATGATTCAGTATTCATTAGTCTAACTTAATACAGTCTCTCCTCAGCAGGAGAACAGCCAATCATGCACCTTATCTGTGCCTGCTTCTGTGATTTATCCACTGAAGACTGACCTACAATCAAGAACTTTACTTAAAACCTTTTGGCAGGCAGCTAGCTGCCAGTCTGGAGATAAAGCTAAGCTAAATACACCCATGCTAATTTCAGACTTTGCTTTCCTTTCAATCTGAAAGCTCTCCATGAAGTTTTTGAACAAATTAGGTCAGACGTATTGCTTAGGCATGTATATTATTTTCATAAATCAGAGGTGTTCTGTTTCCTAAACCGATCTTGTGGGGTTTTGTTGTTTTTTTTTTTTTTTAATATTGAAAGAATGACACTGCTCTTAGCATATCATTCCAGAGATGTGTGCTCCAACCTGTGCAGGATTTCAGGATGGTGTTGTAATGTAAAATGAAACCACTAAACACCCTGAGCCTTCTGAACTTTGTCATTTGTGAAGGTGGAAAGACAGAGTCTGCTTGACTAAAGAACAGAGAGGGAGAGAGTGGGTCTCATTCCAGCACATTCTTCCCAAATAAACCTGAAGTTGAAACATTTGGAAACTCCCTGCACCACGAGGCAATCTAAAATGCTTTCCAAGGGTGTCCGATTTGATAAAGAGATGCAAAGAGGGGGAATAGAGTGAAAGACCTGTCAGTCTACCTATATAAAGAAGTCTTCTTTCTATTCCCAGTGCTGATTTTTCCTTGTCAAACTTTCCTTGTGTTTGTGGGTAGAACGGTAGAAGAGCACTAAGCTGGTTTTTGTTTTGCTTTGCTTTGCTTTCAATACACTCCCAAATATGGGGTTTTTTTTCCAGCCTAGGTGAAGCTGCAATTGTGGAAATAATATTCCTAAGAAACATTCTGCATCTCATTAGATTTCCCCCTGTATCTTTACAGAGCCTTTAATTCAGTCAATATGTGATACTTAGTTTCGATTTAGAGAAGGTGGGACAGAATGCCTCAGCCCACAGTGAAAGGGAAATGAGAAGGATCAACCCCGAAGAAGGCCCATTTTTAAAGTATTCTTAGGCCTTATGTAAATTTAAACTCAGAGAGAGGAAAAATTATTGCATTTTTTTCTTGCCTAAGGGTGAAATTATTGGACTCCCAAGGAAGCTAGATAGATTTAGAAGATTCAGGTGCTTTCAAACACCTAGTCAATTTATAGATAGCACTTTTTCATATAATCCCATGATTGAAGAATGAATGAATGTGACAGCCAGCATCTCAGTAAGGTAAGGAATCAGACTAATTTTTTTTCCAATGTCAAGTCAGTGTCATTGGTGGATGGGGCGGAGAAATAGCCCTGTTTGAGATCAGCTTTCTGAGTTACTCCTGGCTTCAAGAGAAAAAGGAAGAGGAAGCAGCCCATAATTAATATAAGCATAAACATATTTTGATTTGTTTTAATATCATCCTTCTGTCAACTGCAAGCACTATCAGATGGAGTTAGCGTTAGCCATGAGATAATTCCCATTAATTTTTTTTTGTCTACACATCATGTAAGTTCTGAGATTTTTCAATAATCTTTTCTTAAACTTGGCAAAGTTCCCCTGGCTCAAGAGTAATACAGGGGTTTTGTTGTTGTTGTTTTGACTTTGATATTTCTTTGATGCGTTAGAAGATGAAGTAAACCCCATAGCACTGAAGGTTAATGATGGAATTGTATGTGCAAGCCACAAATTCTCTCTTTTTTTATCTTACTGAATTGCTACTAAGTGTCATACATTTGAAGTAATTTAGGATGTTTCCTTTCAACTAATACAACTTACGTTTTAAGTAGCTATTTTAATTTCTGTGTGTCTCTGTGTCTGTCTCTGTGTGTGTGTGTGTGTGCGCGCGCGCATAGAAAGTAATTTTCTGTATTGTATCAGATGGAGAAGTGGCAATTCCCAATGTCCCAATGACTTCTTGAAGCCCTGCTTTTGAAAAAGAGCTTTAAAAATCTTGCTTAGCAAGAGTTTACTTCTCTGTAAAAGCAACAGATGATTTGTATGCACCTGAGCATTACCATTTTTAAGACTGCCAGACAAAGCCTGTAATAATGATTTGTATGTCTGGTATGTATTGGTATTTTTGAACCTTCTGCTTTTCAGATAAGCAGATGGGAAATGGATGAATGCTGTGAAGCTCTATGGAAGCATATGAAACATAAAGAAACATAAATAAAGTGGTGTAAACCAATGTGTTTAGTAGCCTTAAATTTTTACTCCTCCAAGCACTACAGCAAAGAGATTGGTAACATATACTGATTAAGGCTCAAAGGCAATCCATAAACTAAGATGAACTATGTAGGACTGGGGTTTTTATTTTAAATTAAAAATACCTTATTGTCAGCAATTAAAGCCCTAGTAATATTTGAGTCAAGATCCCAAAGCTGAGAAACACCAAAGTAGCTTTGTGCATTGCTATGTGGCTTGTCCTTGTTTATATATAAGTGCAAACAGTATATTTTATTCTTAAGGCTGGTCAAGAACT
The DNA here is from genome assembly GCA_013397775.1 of Eulacestoma nigropectus. Lineage (NCBI taxonomy): Eukaryota > Metazoa > Chordata > Aves > Passeriformes > Eulacestoma > Eulacestoma nigropectus. The sequence continues at coordinate 444,729 of VZTE01003466.1, forward strand.
GAGACAATTGGGGTTCTTCTTATGCTTATTTCACCTTAGGATGACAGCAAGTTATGGATATTTGATTTTGTAACCCATGAAGTAGCAGAAAATTATGTGTAAAATCATTTATGCAGTACCTTTCACAAATACTTTCTATCACTTATGTCATGTGAAAGTTGCTCACAAAACACCGCAGAAAAATGTTGGAACTGCTGGTACTGCAAGGTCAGTCTGGATCAAGAAAGAATAACTACATTTTTCTGCTTTACTTTCATAGTTTTGGAGATTTTTTCTTCTCTACCTGGGATTTAGTGTTTTATTTTGGTTTTTTAACCTGACAGGAGCAAATCAGACTGTGCTCCTTCTATAAATATGTGAGTACTGGAATGGAAAAAAGAATTTCAAGAAGAGTTTAAAGTGCCCACAAATTGACTTTTACTTTTCTATGTGAAAATTAATAAAACGTGGGCTTTTTCCCACTTTAATTTTTTTTCTTTTTTTCCAGAGCTGGAAGTTAGTCGGGCTGTTATTTGAGTTTTTATGAACACTGTCTGCTTTCTGAAGTTCATCTAATATCAAGTCAAGTTATCAGAATATCTGTGGATGCTCATTCATATCAATTAACTTCAAGACATATATCGTATCCACCAAACCAGTGAAGCTGTGTACGATATTTCTCCCTGCAAATTACTGTTAAGCCATTTAAGAAATCTGATTTTTTGGTGGATTTGGTGCTTCTTCAAAAAAGAAGATATCACTCCAAAATCTATTGAGAACTGAAACACTGACTGATGTAACACGTCTCCTCTCTTCTTGTGAACACTCATATTTAAATCTAAACAATTTCCCTGTCACATTTTACTGAAACTTTCCACTCATCACATGACTTTCTGTCCTAGCTGTCTGTATAAAATATTAAGGTCACCCACAATAACTTAGAAGATCATGCAATTTTGCAATGCGTTATAGAATCAATTTTAATGGGTACTAGTTAAGCAATATTCAACTCTTTACTCGGAACACTTTCATTCCTGCTGCTTAGGAGGATGAGGTTTAATTCTATCAGAAGCAGAAAATGTGAAGGGATTTTGTCATCTAAAAGCTGTGAAAGTTGAAAGACGTGTCTGTATTCGAGTCAATATAAGAAGAATATGATGTTAAAAATTTTAAAATAATAATATGTTGAAAATAAAACCAAAGATGTAGAATGTTACTGTAGCTGCTTCTTTTTCTTATAAGGATAAAGAGAAATATTACTTGATCCAAACTCCTTTTTTAAAATACTAAAATATTAAATTTATATATATATATATATAAAATTACATTAAAAAGACAAACAGAAAAAACCCTAAAAAAAAAAATGCATTCAAAACAGATTGCAAGTATATCCTGTGTGTCCTCTGATCTCACTTCATGAGTGCTGGTAATAGCAACTCTGTTATCTTGACATCCATGCTTTGCTGTATGACATTACATTGGCCTTACCTAGCTGCTTTCTGTAGCATATTCCTGTCTAAAGGGGGCAGGGAGAAACCCACAGATGCACCATAACTGCAACTTTACCTTATGAAGTATATTCTGTTTTCCCTGTGGATGAATTGCTCCTTTGACTAGGAAGTTCTGGAATGTGCATTAGGTTGCAGATTGAAAAGGATCAGTTCAGAGTATATTCAGCATTATTACATTTCCCATAGATCTGTATATAAATATCAGTAACTATCAGTGGCTGTCTTAGATGCTTGTACCTTCTTCATGACTATTGATAAAAAAGTCTAGTATTTAAAATTGGACAGATACTTGATAAGCTTTTCCATTTATTTTTGCAAGGGTTTAATTTCCTTTACTCATATATTTGCTTGTATTCCGAAAGTTTCAAGGTCATAGATTCTCTTAAAGGGAGACTCCTCTTAAAAGTGGATTTGCAAAAGCAAAGAAAATCACTTCAGCAAATTTTGCATTAACCTGATGGAATGCAAATGCACATTTTTCAAGACAAAACCAAAAAATTCTTTGCCTTTAGCTATTCTATTTGATGTCTAAACGTTAAGAATTCATCTACATCTATAGCTCAGATTTACAAGAGCCCATCAGCAGCTGTTTGGTCTTCACAGGACAGGGGAAATTCAAAGTCACCTGATGCAACTTGACAAACTACCATGATGTCATACAAATGGGAGGGACCATCTCCTTTCCAATAATAGCATCTTTTGAGCACTGTGAAGGCTGAAAAGTTTGGATCCACTTGTCAGTGAAAAACAGTTCTTTTGCAGCAGTGCGGTCTCTTTCCAGAGCAAAGATTTTGTACAAAGAGATAAAAAACATTCTTAACATAGTGGATGAGAGCGTTCTGAATACACATAGGTTTTTCACATTTTTGGGTTACAAATTCTTTATGATAGAGAACAGAATCTCTTAATAAATGCTGAGAAGTTACATGGCTGCCATAGTGGTTAACATCTCATGACAGTCTTATAAATATCGTGGTTCTCTTCATTTTCATAGTTATTATTGGTAAAATAGCTGAAACATAACCAAACTGGTAATTTCATATTAATAGAGTCAGAACTAATGTTACACTGTGTACTTTCACTCTCCATGGTAACCATTAATAGAATGTATAACTTCTAAAAAAATTTTTAATAATTGGATTAAGAATAAAAATTAAGAACCAGAAGTAATAGTTTATTGATATATCGATATCTTCTGTGTCATAAAAAAGAGTCCTTACTTCTGCGATTAGATGAAGGGAAGATAAGATGTATTCATGGACATTCTATTTTATTCAATCTATTTTTGATGTGTAACTCATATACTGAAGAGTCTGATTGACTTTTAAGGGGGATTTTCATCTCTGCGAATTCAGATTGTGTACAACCTAGATGATAGCCAGCAGAGATACAGAACAAGAGCAGTTATGGAAACACTTTAAAATGAGTTTGAATTTGGGCCGTGTTCTACTGAACTATGTCATCCATACTGACTCTTTTCTCCAGAATGATTTTTTTCCTATATGTTAAATTTTGCTACAGCTTATCTACACCAAGAAGATTCAGACTTTCCATTTCCTCACAACCCATCTGCAGAACAAAAGACATGCCATCACACTCCTATCATTTTAATTAATTATATATCTAAAATATATAGGGATAAATAAGGCAAAAATAATTACATTCTCCAATGCTCTCCTTTCTTCTGGCACGTATATTCTTCCACAGTTGTCTTTCCACCTTTGACACCCTTTTCAAGATTTATGTTCTGCTCTTTTCTGTTATGACTGGCTGTAAATAAACTAGATCACTATATTACTGTCAGAAAATAACACCTGTCTTGATGGCTTACAACTCTCAATTTTTGTTTCCAATAGACATGTTGTACTCTGATCTTATACGCAAAGACAAACACTTTCGAGGTGACCAGCTAATGTTGGAGCCCCAGCCACCACTTCAGAGAGCACAGGGAACATGGAGTTAAACACCTGCTAATTTGACTGGGCTGGTTTGTGTTCTTTTTTTGTTTGCTCTGAGTGCCAGTTACCATTGTCTAACCTTGCTGTAGAGTTACTGATGGTGTTCCCAGTCTCCTCCTAGGCTGCTGCTGCCTCTGTTGGTCTCAGCCAGGACTCAGTCTGCCGGGAGGGGTGGGAGACATGCAGGCTTTCTCAGCTATGGCAGGCACTGCCCCAAGATGCCTGCAGGACCCAGACAAGGCAGGCAGGCATCCAGTGCTGGCCCCTCTGTTTGCTGCAAGAGCTCTTGCCTGACAAGGTTTTGGTATTGAGGGAGCTACAGGGGTGGCTTCTGTGAGAACCTGCCAGAAGATTCCCCCATGGGCAACAAAGCCAATTCCAGCCAGCTCCAGGATGGACTTGCTGCTTGCCAAGGCCGAGACCATCAGAAATGGTGGTAGGGCCTCTGGGATAACAGATTTAAGAAAGAGGGGATCTGTTGGCCAACAGCAGCCAGAGAGAGGACTGAGAATATGCGGAAGAAACAACCCTGCAGACACCAAGGTCAGTGCAGAAGGAGGGGCAGGAGGTGCTCCAGGCACCAGAGCAGAGATTCCCCTGCAGCCCATGGTGCAGCCTGTGGTGAGGCAGGATGTGACCCTGCAGTCCATGGAGGAACAGAGATCCAGCTGCAGCTTGTGAAGGACCCCACACTGGAACAGGTAGAGGCCTGAACGGGGCTGCGATCCTGTGGGAAGCCCAGGCTGGAGCAGGGTCCTGGCAGGACCTGTGGCCCCATGGAGAGAGGAGCTCGCACTGAGCAGGTTTGCTGGCAGGACCTGGCACCTCATGGAGGTGTGCGTTGTGGTGGACACCTCATGGAGGTGTCCACACTCTGGAGCAGTGCGTTCCTGAAGGACTGCACCCTATGGAAGGGACCCACACTGGAGCAGAAGAGCTACGACCCCTGGGAAGGACCTACATTTGAAAAGTTTGTGGAGGACTGTGTCCTGTTGGAGGGACCCCCACACTGGAGCAGAGGAAGAGTGAGGAGTCCTCTCCCTGAAAAAGAAAGAACGGCTGAGACGATGTGTGATGGATTGATCACAGCCCCAATTCCTCATTCCCCTGCTCCACTGGGGAGAAGGAGATAGACAAAATCTGGACTGAAGTTAAACCTGAGAAGGGAGGGGTGGATGGTTTAAGATTTAGTTTTTATTTCTCATTACCCTATTCTGATTTGATTGGTAATAGATTAAACTAATTTCCCCAAGCTGAGTCTGTTTTGCCCATGACGGTAACGGTGAAAGATCTCTCCCTGTCCTTTTCTCAGTCCAGGAGCCTTTCATTGTATTTTCTCTCTCCTGCCCAGCTGAGGAGGGAAGGGATAGAGCAGCTTTGGTGGGCACCTGGCACCTGGCTGGAGTAAACCCACCACACACCATTGACACAGAAACCGCTTTCAAGGCAGACTCTCTCCACTGTTAGCAGCCACTAAACCAAGGCAGACCTTCCACTGCTGGGTATACAACTGGCTGCATAAACCTCTCACAGAGACCCAGCATGCTCATTCCATCTAGCTGAGCTGCCTAAACCCATCTCAGTGAAAGGGGCTGGTTTCCAGCTTGCTGTTTTCAGAGCGACATCCTGGCTTTTCTGTGCACTGGGAAGCCTGTCTGTCCCAGGGCATACTCACGTGCTGAAAACCCAGGGCTGTTCTAACAAGATCTATGGATGGGTGGGAGTAGGTGGTGGCACAGCCAGATGTGCTGGTACAATCCATGAGAGCGTGCTGGCTGCAGGGCCTGGCTATGACCCCAAGCAGAAGGGATTTTGTGAGAGGACAAAACCAGTACCTGTTTTCTTGTACAGTGCAAAAATAGCAACCAGCAGTGGTGCTAGCTGTCTCGTTCTTCCGCATTATTAACAGTCTTCATTTTTCCCTGATAGCAGGAGATTGTACAAATGTAAAGTTTGAATAGATTGTCTTACTAAGACTGAAGTTAGGAAACCAAGTTTCCTACCACCCTATTACAGTCCTACTATACAGACAATGATCTAGTCCTCTTTCTAGAAAGGGAATGCACCATGCAGTGCTTACACTGTCTTTAAAAAGATAATACCTACTGTTTGTCTGAATTAACACTAAAGAAGAGGATTTTTCCAGCTGTGGTCAGTTTTAGTTTTTTTCCCCAAGTTCACCTTTACCGTTGTCCTAATTCTTCCATTTGCTTTCACTAAGGATCTAAAGTTGTTACATCCAGAGTAAGAAAGGCCCAACAAAATCAGTGAGAAAAATAATGATTAAAAATGTGTTGTACCCTTGACATTTAGAATTATGTTTCTCCAAAAGCACATGACCTCTCTTGCTTTTAAAAACCCCTATTATTTTCTTGATGTTTCAAACTTGATTCCTTTATTGACTTCATTCCATTGTATTTTGCTCAAGGATAGAAGGGCTGCACAATTGTGTAGAATGGTTTTGATGGCATCTTTGTGTAAAAACAAAGTCTTTGTTCTTATTTTTTCTGATGGAAAAAGAAAAAAAGCTTACCGGCTTTCTGTGGTCCAATTGGCATATTATTCATATGTTTACAAAACTTACATCTCACAATCTATGAAAATATTTGTGTGCTTCACTTCCCTATAGAAAGTATTCTTTAATTCCATCCAGTAGGTATAAGTTAAAGTGCTTGTTGAAGAGGAAATGATTCAAAATTTCAGTTTTGGATTAGCTAGAAAAGCAAAAATGAAATAATGGTTCCAGGGAAATATTTAAGAGTTTAAAACTGATTTTGAAGCACCAGATTTTATTCCAAAACTTGATATTCATATATAGGTGAAATCAATATGCTAGGCTGGAGCCTCACATCATATTGCTATCGTCATCATCTGTTTTTATTACCTGAGAGCCCTGGAATCTCCATTCTAGGTTAATCAGTGTAGAAAAAACAGATGTTCCCTGCCTCAAAGGACAGATGCAGACAGGGTGCTACAAAGAAACAGGAGAATGGTATTGAGCAGGAGACATGATGGTGTCAGCACAGCACCGCCAGATGGATATGATATCAGTAAAAGAACTTGGAGGAGGACAGTAAATTAGAAATTACTCTGCAGAAGATTCACCAAAGTCAAAGGGGGAATACATGGACTAAGCCAGAAGCTTGAAAGCATTTTGTGCAGAAGTTGTGTCAGATGTATAGGAACAGCAGAGCCCAGAAAAAAGTCAGAACAAAGGTACTCTCCAAGTGTACCTTTGCTTAGTAGTGATCCAATATAAATTTAGAATGGAGTTCAGCGCTTCTTGTTTTACTTGAACGCTATCAGTTCTGATCCTCATCAATACTGGGATACTCAGTTAGAAGAGATCACAGAACCACTGAATGGTTGAGGCTTGAAAGGACCTTTGGAGGCCATCTGTTCCAGCACACTTGCTCAAGCAGGGACACTGACAGCCCTTTGCCCAAGAACATCTCCAGATAGTTTTTGAATATCTCCAGGGATGGAGACTCCACAACATCTCTGGACAACCTGTGCCAGTACTTGGTCACCCTCACAATGAAAAGTGTTTCTTGATGTTCACAAGGAAACTCCTGTGTTTCAATTTGTGCCCATTGCCTCTGGTCCTGTCCCTTGCCACCACTGAAAAGAGCCTGGCTCCTTCTTCTGTATACCTTCCCTTCAGGTATTTACACACACTGAGAAAATCCTTATGAGTTTTCTCTTCTCCAACCTGAATGATTTAGTCTCTCAGTCTTTCCTGATGTGAGTGATGCTCCAGTTTGAGTCTATTAATCTTTGTAGTGGTGATGCACTTGACTCTTTGCACTGTGTCCAAGTCTCATGGTATTGGGGAGCCCAGCACTGAGCACAAAACTCCCAAGTGCAGCTTCCCCAGTGCTGAGTAGAGGGAAAGGATAATCTCCCTTGACCCACTGGTAACATTTCTAATTCAGCCCAGGACACCACAAGTTGCCATTACAGTGAGGGCACATTGCTGTCTCATGTTCAGTGTTTGACAGTATGGAAAAAAAAAAAAGTGCTTGAGATATTTACTTTTAAACTTGATTTTTTTAAGCAAATAATTAATTTTCTTAATGAATTTGTAAGGGGAAGATATTAAATCTGTATCAGACCAAGAGGGATCCGAGGTCCTTAGATACGGGATTAGAAACCAGTCCTTTAAAGGGCCGTTCGATAGCAAGCTGCCACTCCATAATAGGTTTTTATCAACAGTTAAAGTATAGAAAAGTCATAGAATCATAGAGTATGCTGAGTTGGAAGGCACTCACAAAGATCATCAAGTCCAAATCCTGGCCCTGCACAGGGCACCCCAGGAGTCAGACCGTGTGCCTAAAAAGCATTATCCAAATGCTTCTTGAACTCAGACAGGCTTGGTGCTGTGACCACTTTGCATTGTTGCAAGTGCTCAAGCACCCTCTTGGTGAAAAACCTTTTCCTTATACCCAGCCTAAATTTCTCCTGGAACAACTTCAAGCTGTTTCATCGAGTCCTATCACTGGTCACAAGAGTGAAGAGATAGGTACCTGCCTTCCACTTCCCTTGTGAGGATGTTGAAAAGTGCCGTGAGGTCTCCCCTCAATCTTCTGCTGAACAATTCAAGTGCCCTCAGCCATTTCTCATACAACTTCCCCTCCAGACTCTTCACCATCCTCTTGGCTCTCCTTTGGATGCTTTCTAATAGTTTAATGTCTTTTTTATATTGTGACACCCAAAACTGCCCCCAGCACTTGAGGTGAGGCTGCCTCAGTGCAGAGCAGAGCGGCATAATCCCTGCCCTCACTGGGCTGGCGATGCTGTGTCCAATGCTGTGCCTGATGCCCCTCAGGACAGGGTTGACCCTCCTGGCTGCCATGGCACTGATGACTCATGTTCAACTTGCCATAGACCAGGACCTCCAGGTCCCGTTCCTGTGGCACTCTTCTCCAGCATCTCATTCCCCAGTCTGTCTGTCCATCCAGGGTTGTCCCATCCCAGGTGCAGAATCCGGCACTTTCCCTTGTTGAACTTCATATGGTTGGTGATTGCCCAGCCCTCTGATTTCTCAAGGTCTCTCTGCATGGCCTCTCTGCTCTCAAGGGAGTTGACAGCTCCTCCCAATTTATTGTCATTGGCAAATTTATGTAATAGTCTTTTGAATACTTAGTTACATTAAGGGAAAAAGCAAAATTCTGCTTTTGTGATCATCCATGCTGGTTTTATTCCTAACTATACCAGGCATTTATCATTGTATTAATCTCCTGTGAAAGGAACATAGACAGTGTGTTAAAGGGTGAAGTGGATTATTCCTGATACTGAAAAATGTTTTCAAGACATTTTTTAAATAATAAGTGCCTTTCACACCTCAATGACCACAGCTTTTGCAAGTAAAACTAGTAGCTCTTAGGCCCCATGAATTAATATACAGTGGTAGCTTTTACAAGTTTTTATGCTTTGCCATATTTCTCTCTCCAAAATATTTCAAAATGTAACACATTCAGTTGTAAATGTTGATCTCTGTTTAGTCAGAATGATTAAGTGACGGCCATTGTAGCATGACTCATTGTTTCTGAATAGGAACATTTACACAATATTATCTTTGTTATGGAGTGCAGTTATGATTCACATCATTCCAAGCCTTCTTCAAGTGAGGATAGTTATGATTACATTTGGAATACTTCGTGCTACTTGGCGATTTACTGGTAGTGAGCTCAGTACTTACGCTGATAGTTTCTAAAAGAGGAAAATAAAAGGAAGGTTGACTGCATTCCTTAGAGATTGGTGCTGCCAAAGCCATATGTTCTCATTAGATGAAAATGAACCTCCTTAGAGGAAAATTCTTCAAAAATTCTGTATTAGAATCTTTCCACAAAGAACAGGAGGTTGCTGACTCATTTGGTCTTGTACAAGGTTCTGACAAAGACATAGGTTAAAGTCATAGGCAGAGCTTCACTCTTCAGTGGAGCTTTGATTTTACATATTCTACTAGCTCTGCGAGAAGACTGCATTTAAAAAGTTACTATAAAGCATGTCCCTAATACGCTGAATTATCTGAGCTGGTGTTTGAAATAGAGCAGCTGAGCCCAGCTTGTGTATCTGGTATCTGGGATTGTGTTCTTGCATCTGTGTGTGACCTAACCTAGCTTTTTGCTGTGTTGACCTTGCACACTACGTTCAGTGTTTCAAAGGTAGCTCAGTATCTAATCTAACATGACTATTTCTATCCCCTCAAAATGGTTCTAATAGTAAAAAGAAATAAAAACTTCTTAATTACTTGTTTTGAAATCATAGGGCTAACATCATCAACTAAAGTACATGTTTCAGATAAACTTAAATAGATTTCTTTTGATCAGTCTATTATTAAAGTAAGACATAAATATAAATATACTATCATTTTTAGAGCATATTGATCTACTTTTTTTTTTGCAAAGTAAGAATGTGAGTCTTGAAACAATCAAAACATTCCAGGTGTGCTTGAAAAGGAAAGGTTTTGACCTTACCGAAAAGCAACATTTCATCTTTTTCTTCCTCAAAACAAACAGACACATTGACAGACATCAAGGGAACTGCTGAATTTTAAAGATGTCGTATTCTCTGAGAGAAAAATAACATTCTTGACTGCAATTTTTTGACCACTACTCCTTCAGATCTTTTAATGTGCGCTTTTTAATGTCAGAGAGATGCCTCTGCTTGCCTTATGTAAGGCATGCCTAATATACAGGTTAGCTATGCATAAGTTCTGCCTTCTACATAATGAGTCAATCAAGAAGGAGTTGTATTTGTCATTTATGTGCATCAGAAGGTGTGAGCATGGACTGAACTGTCTTTCTTCCATAGAATCATGTTCACCCTCTCTTCAGTCCACTTCCATGTCACTTAGGCTATAGCAATTAATTTTTGCAAAAATTTCATACCGGGCACATCTTACTTAACCTCAGCCAAGTAATAGGGAGCTACCTAATCAATTTAGCTGCCTCAGATTTCTATGAGAATGAAAAGATTATGTTTCTTCAGTTGTTTCCATTAATTTAAAAAAAAAAAATCAAAATTGACATCTCACTGTTGAACACACAGAAAGAGACTTAGTCGTAATGTTGAAACAATCAAGAAATGCTTTTGCAATGCAGTTTGACAGCAGAAGGTCCACAGCTTTTTTAATAGCATTCAATCTACAGAAGGTATTTCATCTATGTAGGGCAGTAAATACAACTACACCTGCAGCAGCTCTGGACGTCTCATTACATGGGGACAGTGACAGATTGAAAGAAATCCGAGGTAGCAAACCAAAAGTGATAATTCACTTGCAAAACAGACTTATGGAAATATTAGAAGGGCTAAATACATACCAGTTAAGCCAAAGAGTAAGTAAATGGAGACAGAATTACACTGCTGTTTAAATAATGCAGAGACAGGAGATGGACATGTGACATATTTGTTTGCCTGGTCTTAACCCTGACATAACCACATTCAGTTTAGAGCCACAAATGAAATATTTAAGACAATGCCAGGAAAAGTCCTCAGCTGTATCACTCAAAGTACTGAACTGTACTAAACTGGGTATACCACATCAAGGTGCAGAGCTACAAGAAAATAGACTCCAGTATATCCAAGCAACCTCCTCCAACCTTCAAAAAACTCACCACAACTCAGAAGCAAAACAAGGAACTGCCAGAGTACACCTACTTAGTTGCACAATAGAGGCAGTTTCTTGCTCACACAAATTAATTTCTAGCACCTAAGATTTTGATGTAGTTGTTTTCTTAATACATGTCTCAGCATGGTAAGGTATGGTAGTGATCTTTTCTTCTATTGACAGACTAAAGCTCCCTTTTCAGGAAGGACTGACAATAAAATAGGAAATAAGGTTTTATTTTCTGGAGAGTCCTCAAACTCTCATGTACAGAGTAAAAAAACTGCATTGTTGGGACATATACAATAACAGAGCAAATATCACTGCATCCTAAAAGTTTATCCCTTCGTGTTCCAAAACTATTCCTTCCAGTCCAAATGCTAGCTGCGCTGAAAAAATTGTCTTAGTACAGAGATGCTGAGAAAAGTTTTGTAATAGGAAGATACTAAAGCTACACATTATTCCTTATACACAATTTATCTAGGAGTCTTTCTGGATCCTGAAAAATTCAGAATCTTCACCAGGTTCATCTCCAGAGTTCTGGAAAGATTTAATTTTCAAAACTTCATCATATAGAAGTTATTTGCTGAAGTATATTCAGTACAACATTAATAAGAATATTTTTTGCTAAAAAATGTTTTAAAATATATTCTGGTAACAGCCATTACTTGAAACGAATTCTCTCATCATGAGGACATGATTAATTCCTTCTATGCTATCTCTCAGGGAAGAATTCAAGCACCAGGAGGATAACAATCAGTAGTGGTGATGATTCTTTTTTCTACAAGTGGTCTCTCTTTTGTGGGATCTACTGAAGGTAATCAGTAAACATTACAGTGATCCTAGATTAGTTTTGTATATTGAGCTTACTAGTTGAAGCATAAATACCAATAACAAGTAAAAAAAAATGCCCTATTCCAATCAGCAGTTTGTAGTCACAGTGGTATTTATTCAAAGTATACAGGAATGTGACTCATTTCTCCTTGCTGAGAAGTTCTGCCACGATTATTAATGGTTACTATAACATAAAAGGAAATTTAGCTTAAAGCAAATGTATAAATTAAAGCCCGGATGTTTAAGGAAGATGTCATAATGATAAGAGAATTGCACTTAAAGGCAGGCAGATGGGAGATGCTCAAGGGGGCTGCTCAGCAGGACAGTGTACAAGTGAGTCCTGCTTGCACAGACTGGACATCTGTGTCTGGCAGCTCAGTTCTGTCTTTCCAGAAATGAGGCCCTAAGCTAATGAAAACTGCTGCCAACAGCAGCCTACACAAACCCATTTGACTGCCAAAATGCAACAACATCAGGCCGTGAAGTTGTTTTTCCCTGTTGTTGCCAGACTTATGAAGGGACTATCACTTTAATGACTTTTTTTTTAAAATTTTTTGTAATGACAAATTAGCAAATATCTATTTTCTTTTAATTTACTGTGACAAGACCTATGGGGCACCAGTGCCAACAACACATAGAGCTCTCCATCTGCATTTTTATTTTACAGAGGAATAAAACCCAGACAAAAATAATAATCAGTGAATACATATTTTCCTGTTACAAGCTAGGTTGGCAGTGGTCTTGTTTTCTACGACAAGCCTTCATAAACAGTCAGGAGAGACAGCTGTGCTCAGAATTGTGCACCTGTAGCATAAGTCCTCTCCCTCTTCCAGCTGATTGGGGGTGAGAAGATTTAAACAAGGAAAAAAATATTGGCAACGTTTTTTAATTCTGTAGAAAAATAATAGAAACATTAAACATGTTGAGCACTGTCTCGAAGCTTATTAGAAAGAGTTATTAGCTTGAAAGCAATTTAGAGGCACACACGTTATACAGTACACTCACTGACAACAAGCAATCATGCTGCCTCCAATTGAGAAATCATAGAAGTGAAGAACATCAGTTGAGAAGTGAAGCCAGCTAGAGCCAGGATGAGAAAGGAAGAGAGTTAAAGTCAATTTATAACCCTATTAACTGAAAATTCAATACCTGCTGTCAGCTGTAAGATGTTTTAATGCAAATGCCATAGGTTGGTAGCCTACGTTCTTTTAGGATATGACTATAGTGTCCAAAGAGGCACAAATATGCCTCTGTAGACCTAACTTCATAATGGTCATTATCACTATTAGGTGACTGAGGTGAGATGCACGTGAATTTTTTTCCAAGAAGTTCTATTTTTGTGTTATTTTTAAAGAAGTGTGTATTAAAAACTGTTGTCCCCCTTTATAGGGCCCCAGTAGAACTACCTGTAGTCTTAGCTTTTTGGGGGAATAGGTAGCCTATTTAAAAAGAAATTTCTCTTGCTTCAATTAATTGCCCCTATCCTACAGAGTTTTCTTTATGCCTCTTAAGAACTCACATAATACTTTTAGTCTCTGGACTGCGCCAACTTGTCTTTTCTTAAGACTGCCTTAAATCTGGGCTTTCTGCAGGCTGAGTATCAGACAAGGCTCCTCCGCATTTTCCATGTGATGCACACATACGTCCCTAAGTCAGCTGTGAGCCAGCCATGAGCAGGCAAAGGCCAGGTGACCGTGCTACTGAGGTGCTGCCACCAGACTCACACAGGCCACCCAGCTGCTCTGCTCTTGGACTTTTCCTTGGTGCAGCTGCTTTATGTGAAAGGTTGGCAATGTGCACTGGCCCCAGATGACAAGCCCTCACTGTTAGCCTATTACCTGACTATGCAGCTTCTCAGACATGTGTGGTTCCAACAACTGTTAAAGACCTCCACAACATTATGTTGTTCCTCACACCAGCTTGACAAGTCAGAATGCAGCGTGTTAGCTTTGATGCAGCAGAAATGCATGATGCTCAGGTAATGCAAATCGTCACTAATAGGCACAGTGGTACCCTCCAGCTCTGTGTTCCATGGGGGGTCAATAAATGCTTTTATGTACATAGTAGAATTTTTAACTGTCACTTCCTGTCACTGGAGTTTTTCTGAGCAGCAGTGCTGGAAAATCTTTACAGTGGAATCACACCTCCACGAGTTACTTTCAGCTATGGCCGCTGCAGAGCTGTGCACCATCTGTCATGAAGGCGGCAGAGAGGAGCACTGGAATAGCAGCCCAGGCTCATATGGGAAACACTGGCATTGACGATGTGACAGAGCAACTGGGAGCTTCACGAGGCAAGCAACAGCTTCCTTTTGTAGCCTCCAGAGAAACGATGGGCAGAGCCACTGCACAAAACACATCTGGGCTCTCAAGCAGCTGAAACAGCAGCACAACGAGAAAGAAGTTGTGGCAGGCAACTCTCTACTCTCATGTGAGACCCCTAATCTGCTCTTGCTGGCAAGGGCAGAGCCTATGCCTTGCAGTGCTTTTTCTCCCCAGACTCTTATAGCCTGCCATTAACAAAGATAACAATATGTGGGTAAAAAGTATTTTGGCACAGAGCACATGTTTGTGAGCAACAGTAATACTCTCAGATTCTCTTATTATTAATGGAATATGGGAGAAATCAAGTGTGCATCAAAAAGAGGAACTTGAAGGATTTGTGGTAGCTTTAAGCTCTATCTACTTGGAAATCAAAGAAAATAAACAGTGAATTTACAGCTAATGTCTCCATTTAGTATGCTTCAGAAAGCTGAGATTGAGTCTCACGTGCTGTGTTGTATGTACATCAGGCTTCATTATCTATGCAATGGGAAATTAGTAGCAGTTACTTAGTGCCCAGCAGGATATTTGGCAGCTGTTTGAATCAGAAGCTGATGATCAAGTTTAGAGAGTTGACTAGAAAAGAGAGAAGACTAGGAAAATCCTTTACGGCCACTATGCAAGCAAAAAGGCTTAGTTCAGAGCCTTGTGAAATCAGAGAGAAACTTTGAATAAATTTCATAGCGAGCTGTACAGACCTTTAATAAAGGTTCATATGATCTGAGTAGGAACTGACAAGGAGAGTGAAGTGGCTATGGACTCTACAGGGTTGGACAAAAGTCTCCTTTCAATAAAGCTGGAGAGACTCTGGGGTTTTGTGGGGATTGGAGGAAGAGCTGGAATCCTCTCAAGATTCACCAGAGGATGGTAACTTTACAAATAGGATTGATTTTATAAAGCTTCTTTTAGTGAAAGATAAAAAATGTACTGGCCAGTCATAGATTGTTGTCTAGGTTTTATCTTTAGTCAGGAGCAGCCACAAGGCAATTCAGTCCCTCTATTTTCCACCACCAACAAAAGAAAACAAGATGTCTATCTTTTGCTGCAAGTCTTGAAGGACTAAGTTTACATACAAAGAATGCAACTATCAGTTGTTATTAAGCAGTGGCACTTGAAAGACTGCTTTGAAAAACTCGAAAGATAATCCAGGGTCTACTTCTTGGAACCTGTTGAACATCATCCTTTTACAGATTGAGTTGCGATTTTGTAATTGTATCTCTTTTACAGAACCGTTTACTTAAAAGAACAAAATTACATTCAATTGCACTTTTATTAGATAAAAGAAAAGCCGTTTTCTGCAAAAGTATCTATTTAGAAAACACTGACACTGTAATCGTCTTTGTTTATCGTGGCTAGGCAGAGCTTGAGCAGGTGGAAGCTTCCTAATGCACATAGCTATGATGAGAATTGTTGAACACTTTAACTGAAGCAGTCCTCATAACTTGTCCCTATTGCTCTGAGAAGATGTAGTAGGAAAAAAATCTCATACATGTAAAGCAAGGCCTTAGGCTGGGCATTTGGAGTGGGGGTGGTGGAAATTACCTTTAAGAAGTGGTAAGAACTGCAAGAGATTTCTTAGCATTATTGAAGTGCCAGCCTTGGAGATTTTTGGAAATTACATGTTATTGGCAGCTGATCCTAACTTTGGACAGATGGATGGTTCTTTAAGGATCAGAATCTTCCATCAGAAAGGAGCACTTTGAACTCAGGATAGTGATATGGCGTAGAGACAGCTTGATTTATTTTCCAAGTATCAGCCAAATGCATATTAGACAATTGAGTATAGATATAAACCGTTATGTGTTATACAGAGCACTTACATTATATCTAGAATTAAGCCATGATAAGTCTTGGATAAACTAAGATTTTCCTTGAGTATGCAGTTAGAGAGTTCTCCACCATGCTGGGCAGACAGTTACCTTGCTAGCCTCTGCTCCACCAGCTCAGGTTATCAACTATATCTCAACACTTTTTTAATAGTCACAACTGGTTTTTAATGTCACAGGCATAGACAAATAAATAGGTTTGATATTCTCCTACTTAGACACCAAGACAACAATGGAAAAACCACTCATCTTGGCTGAAAATTATGTCATCAAAAATGGTATATGCATTGAGAGACATTTGATACTTACACTTCTTTCAGATAATCTTCTAAGTATCTTCTTGCATTGATGTTCTTGAATATGCAGGGCATATTGCAGCATCTTGCTGTTAAAAAGCCCTTTACAGACACCAGTGCAAGGAGAAAAAATTACTGTGTCAGGTTTAAAGAGCTTTACTAATTTACATGAATGGGCAAGAAAATGGAAATTATTACTTAAATGTAAAAATAAAACAGTAGTGTAGTGGTTAATAGTTAAAGTCTGTTTAAAAAAATTGTATGAAATTTAATGCTTCATAAGGCTAAGTGGCTAAATTTAAGCTCCTAAGTGGTTAAAATACTAATATCAAGCAAAAAATGTCTGCAGTAATGAAGGAGGGCAAGGGTTAGGAATTAAAAAGAATCTCTTAAAATAGAGCTGTTTCCATATGATATGATGATATTAGGCTCTGTGAGATATAAGGTGGTCTCATAATTCTTGAGGAGTGATTCCTCTTAATCCTATTTTATGCCACTTTATTTATATATTTTCTTGCTTCACCTGCTTGTAGCAAGCATTAATACTGATAAAAAAAAATATTTGTGATGCAGTGCATCATGATCAGAAAAAAGACCACTGTTAATAAAGTTCTGTGATTGAAATGGCTTCTAGCAGATAGTATACTTAATTCTTTTTCCAACGTGACCTGTAGCATATACTACACTTCTAAAATTCAAGGGTGCTGCAGTATCTCTTCTTTACACCACTTTTTAAAGCTATAGTCACTGGAATGATAAGGTTCACTTAAGCATAACATCTCCCAAGAGAGGTAAAGATGCTATGTGAAAAAACAGCTTCAGAATTCTGAGGACAAAGCTTGTCACAAAGAAAGGTGATTTAAAAAGCAGCGTTCATTTAACCTGTGGATCTATTTTGGAAAGAAAGTCACATTTTTTTTCACCAACATAATAAATCTTCATGCAAGTACTTTAGTGTGACCATTAGAAAATTGAGAGCAAATGTATCTGCTACACTGAAAAATGAAGAGCTAACTGGACTAAACTGTTGGGAAAGTGAGCAGCTGCCAGTTTCAGAGCATGGTGCCTACATGTCCTATTTTACCCTTCCTGTACTCACAGATCTTCAGTCTGTTTATTCCAGACAGCTGATGACAAAACTCAAACTTGACTCCTACAAAGTGTTTCAGGCAGCTGAACATGGCTTGCTGATATCACAAGGGAATAGAAAAATGATGTTTTTCAAGCTTCTCTTGAAACAAGTGATTTATTTTCCTTCCTTAACCTGAAGTTTAATAGAATCAAACCATATTAATGGGGATATCTTTACCAGTTCAAAAATTGGACTTAAAGACAGGTGGTTTTCCTTAGAAGCATAATACCAAAATAGACACTCCTACTCAAAGATATAAAAAAAGTAGAATTTTTCCACATGCAATTTTGTTATATAGATCATGCAATATAATTAAATTAAATAAGGAAGTCTAAGACATTATTACATTGTTGGAAAACATTGTTAGAGAATTTTAAAAATTTATATCTCTTGCTAAAGCAGAAATTTGATGAAAATTTTACCTGGTTGTAAAATTTGTCAGTTATTTTTCCAACCATTTATTTTTGATAAAAATACCTCCTGATCCTATCAGTCCTACATATAATCTTTCCATATCTGCATAGATAAACTAAATACTGACACAAACATGTTGAGCTTGCATGCTTTTAGGCCAGGATTTACAACTCCAAGACAGGTGGTGACCTCATCTTGAACCATGCAGAAGCATAAATGAGATGAAAGCTCGCAGGTTATCCTCCAGGTAGTATTTTTGGTAAATTAAGACATGCCATAGCACAGAAATAAGGGTGAAGTGTGCTAAACACACAGTAATTAAATTGGTCCATTTTCTTCTTCTTAAAAATCTTTACATTAAAGGCTTGATAGGTACTACAGGTACTTTAACAATGACACAGACCTCTCCCTCTGGGAAATTCTGATCTTTGGGTACAGCCAGACAAATGTCTTACTGCAGGAGTCATCAAGGAGTTTTGTAACATGTTAAAAATGTACATTACCTATATTAAAACCTGCTCCATGGTAATTTATCATGAAATTTTCTCCTTCACTACCAGTTAGGAGCTCTTTGGTGTGTAAACTGGCAATTACTGACATGCTGGTCTCATGACGTGTCTAAATCAGCTTAGTCTGCAGAGGCTCCTGTCTCTGTGCTGGTGCCAGGCACACACCGGATGCTGTTTAAGTGCTAAAGAGAGTCCCACAGATGATATTTGGGACAGTGATCTGCTTGCTATTTATATTTCAAACTGAGTCAAACTAAATGGATTTCTGAAAGCCTCTTAAAGAAGATTTAAAGAAAGAAACAAAATGAATAGAAGAAACAAAACAAAAAGAATAGGAAAAAACAATGCAGGAAGGTGGGAGGGGCTTCATCTGAATCATAGTTATGTGACACAATTTACCTATTTGGTGTTACATTGGACAAAAGAACAAAACCTAAGGATAAAAAAGAAAGGAAAGTGAAACTATCTTCACTTGGGAGATTCTCACTTTCCTGATTCCAGCAAGGATAGCACGATTATTTTGCCTTAGGCCTATGCCTCAGGGTTTCCAGCAGTATAGACATGAAAGAAAGATGCTAACTAACAGAAACTGTAAGTGAATTTCTAACAAAGCGCTAGCAGCTAAACACTGTAGGAATAGTCTTATGGCCCCACATCAGATACAGGGTCTGAATTGTGCTAAACTTACCAAAAAACAAGCAAGGAAAGGAGATCTGTGAATTCACATGGACAAGGACAGCATATATTTCTGTAACCACTGCAATTCTTTCGACTGTTATATCTTCCTTCTGACAAAGCTGAACAGTGTACATTTTCTGTCCACCAGGTAAATTGCTTCTGTTTATCCAAAAGTAAAGTAATGGACAGCAGGGCTGAAACATTACTACAGCATTAGCTCCATTTGTCAGGAGAAAGGATGCACTGAGAGTCTGCAGGACAGCAAGATGGAGCAAACCATCTTCCCTTGAAAAGGGCAAACACTAACTGAGGGTTTAAATCTTTAACATGGCCAGCTAACTACAAACTATCTGAGACTTGTTGAAAAGATGGACCGGCTATCAATTTGAAGAAAAAGCCAGTGACATGCATATGATTTCACAACCTGAGGCTTTGGTTTAAAACTGGTTAAATAAATATCAAAACAGCATCTCTTGAAAAGTTCTTCTCGAAAAGAATACTGAGAAGGAAAGTACAATTGCTTGATGTTGTCAAGAATCCTGGGTGCTGTACCTGCAGATCTTCTTACGCTTCATAGTAAATAAGGTTCATATGCTGCTAAATGCATTCATATTAAAACTGTGTAATATTTAATGTATCTGGAACATCATTCTGGTTTTGCCTACATTTTTTTCCTTGAGTAAATGTATTTAAGTATCAATGTGAGCCAATTCTTGTGAGATATAAAAGAGAAAATGATACTCAAGTAATTGATGTTAATGTACCTGAGTCTTCACATAGAAATTCCCTAAAAATAAAGATATCGTAAAGCCACAATACCTTATCAATAAGATATTGCAATGGGGTCCTTTTCTGGTTTAAGCCTGCATATAACATTCAACTGCCAAGCTGGAAATTATCTTTTCTCGTTACTTATTCCAGATGAGTGTCTGTAAGGTTTTCTACCATTGATTCCTCTGTGTCAATTCCATTTCTTAAAGAGATTCAAGTTTCCTCAGAACACTTAGCTTATTTATATGATGCTTAAATCTCATCCACCCACAAGTCACCTTTTTTCCTAAATTCTTAAGCAAGCGTGATTTTGAGGGTTTTTTCCACTGCTCTTTTTACAGAAGTGGGCAATGTGCATTTAGCATTACTGTCACTTAGTGTAAGGTTTGCTGAAGCACAGCTTTTGCCTGCTGAAGTGTACACAACCTTTAAAGTTCAACTACCAGCTTTTGGAGGCTGTTAAAGAGTTACCCTGTTTAGCAAGATTGTTGCTTAACATCTGGCATTCTTCCCCATTTCTTTTGCTGACACTCCTAATGCTGGATTTCATGGAAATAGTTCTGTCTATCAGTATTTGAAATAGAATTATAACTGCAGAACCAGCACTGCAGCTTCATACAGAAAAGAAATAGGTGGAAACTTGCTTTCTTCTGTTAGGAAAGAATGGAAATGTGCATATTGTTCAACCAGTCACTTATGAATACAACATTAATATCAAATCAAATCAAAACAACACCCAGCCATTTCACAAGATATTGCAGAAGTGCAATATTTCTACTGATAGCTTAAGATTAAATATCTTAAACTCCAATCTGAATGTTATTATGGTTAATATCAGTGATTTTAGAACTGTTAACAGGCATGGAGATTATAGCTGCTTTCAACTTATACTGTTTGATTTCCATTAGCACACTTTATCATCACACGGTACCTAACAGAAGGTGCTGAAATCTCTTTAAGTAATTCCTCATTATTTTGGCCCTTATGGAAATAAGAATGCATCTCCCAGGTGAAGGAGTGTATCCATTTTCCCATGTATCCTGCTAAACACGGTATTAATTCTCAGCTGGTCTAAATACTGCACCACTTCAACTTGAATGCAATTATTTGCAGGTATTCTTGGCAAGTAAGTGCTGCAGACTTTCCTATTTATCTGACTACATGGTATGTACTTTATCTTCACTTGCTCACATTAAAATATAATCTAAAAATATATTTCCAGCTCTCAAACTGACATTTCATTAATTTTCATAGACACCTGAGCATATAATAAAATATAACTTTGTGCATAGTGAATAGGATTTTTCAGCTTCTCAGTAATTTTTTTTTGATTTGTAGCTTTCATCTCTTAGAACATGTAATGCCATGGGGGGCTGCAATGTCTTTGATTGTGAAGCACTCTTCATATGTTGTGATCTCTGCTGGTAGTACACAGCGCACAAAACCTGTTTACTCCTTGTCTCAGATGAAAACTTGCATTTCTGTCAACAAGTACAGGTCATATGTTAAAATAAGTCAGGAATGAAATGACATGGGCATAGATTAGGGTCTCAGGACTCAGAAGTGGAAGAAGAAAGACTCCTAAAAATGTACTTACCCAGACCTCAAGGAAAAGAGCCACAGCATTTGTGCAAGGTCCTTTGCAGGCATCAGGGTGGAAAAACGATGTGTGGACAGAGGGAGATGCAGTGAGCAGCACTAGGGCAGAGGCCAAACAGCCCCGTGGGGATGGTGGGTCTGACACCCCTGTGCTGGAGCTCTCTTCTTGCACATGGAGAGCTGCTCTGGCCTGGCACATGCAGAATGGTTTCACACCTTGTCCAAAAGAAGGCTCTGCAGAGGTTACCAGTTGTGGCTGCTGAGGTGGCCCCAGCTGTGGGTCAGGTGACACCTGAGCAGCTCAGCTTAGCAGTTGTACCTTCCTTTAGCCATATAAAAAGCTCCAGAAGTGCCTTGTTAAGTGAAAACAGTTTCTGTTAGAAAAAATAAATTTCCTGACAGGAATGGATATAAGAAAGGATTAGGTGTCTCCCTGTTTCGCTTCTCACTTTACCACCAAACGTTCCCAGACTGGAGGTGAAGGTTTGTGCAGACATTAAGTGCACTTTGTGTGGAGATATACTGGCCTCACTCTGATGGTGCCCTCCTGGCTGGCAGGAGCAACTGAAGCCACCCAATAAACATCATGTCCAATTTGTTGGGTGTTACAGGTGTGACTTGGTGTTAGGAATCTACAGTGGAGCCAGCAAGACTGAAGCCTTTTGCAGAAAATGACATGTTTGTGGAAAGGCTTGAAAGTAAGCCAGGTACACTCTATGTGAGGCACTAAATGGAGGGTCAGAGGCAGAAACTGGGCACAGAGTGGAACAGGGGCTTTTTTCCCTCTCTGTCTCATTATTGCTTCACTGGGAATTGCATAGTCTAGCCAACACTGTGGGTTTTAGTTTAAAAGCTGGGTTCGCAAGAAAAGTGATATTTGAGAATCTAGGATTCTCAGCTGTAATAGATCCTATATAAAAACTTCATCAACAAGCCTTCCTTTGATATATTCATGACATTCTCTATTTAAAACCCTAAATTAGTGTGTCTAAAATTCAGTAACAATGTTTTGGCAAAGATACAATGTTAGAATGACAATTTTCCGAAGTTGACCTTATGCCATATGCCCATTAAATTGAGGTGCTGTGCTCTATGAAGGATCACTTCAGTACTTACTATGCCCATTAAGCTGAGGGAAGAAAAAAATAAAATAAATCTCACAATTTGATCTCAGTATTTCATTGGAATGTAGCACATTGTGTATGTTTATCTGTCTTTAAAAAGAAATTCAAAGCTTGTTTCTGTAACAAATCAAGAATGAAAATACTTTCTGTTATCCTTCTATGAGCAACATCAACATGGATTTCCTAGAAGTAGACAACTTCAGACAATAAAGGAAAAAGAGTTATTTCATCCTTAGATTTTCAAACTAAGATAGCAGAATAAATGGTCAAAATATTCTGACAAATTCACAAAATTCTAGAGGAAAATCTGCCTAATTTTTAAAAAAACAGTCATAAATTGATACATCGTTTATCTTCCCCTATTTTTTCAAAGTAATCTCAAAAGATAAAAGAAGTTAGAGATTAACTACAAACTAAATCTGTTTTTTAAAAGATAAAATAAATATTGCTAAGAGCTTCAGCACCTGCATATCACTCCTGTTTGACCACTGTCTTTTATGACACACTCTACAAAGAACTTTTGAGCATCTATATTTTCAAGGACAGGAAAAGTACTTAAGTCATGTATCGGTCTACAGATATATAGCCAGCATAGTCTTCCACTAAACACAAACATTTCTACTTTCCCCTAAAAAGTAACCTTTCCTCATTCAACCAAGGAAATTTGCAGCACTTTTTTTCTTCTGTTGAGATCAATAAGATATATGAATTAAAACTAGCTTATGCATGGCTAGAAATCCTGAGTGAAATATCTTGAAATGGGCTTTTTTTTCTGTTCCTGTCATTTTGATTTTATTATAAAAATTGTAATAAACCTATCTAAGCTTAAACAAGCCCTAGATAAAGTATTAACATTTTCTTTACTGGATTGACGTAGAGTTCTCCATAGGTGAGTCAATCGATCGGAAATATTTGCTTCCCACTTTGCAGGACCATAAAATCATTTCGATTGGAAAAGACCTCCAAGATGATCAAGTGCAAACTTTGATGAAAAACCACCATGACAACTAAACCATAGCACTAAGTCCCATGTCCAGTCATTTCTCGAACGCGTCCAGGGATAGTAACTACACCTTCCTGGGCAACATAAAGACACAAGGATTGCCATCACCTCAAAGCCACAGCCTTTCACAGTCATCCTCTGTGGACAGGCATACTCCCCAAAGTGGAAGATCCAAGCACTGTGCTCTTACATCCTTAGGCTGCAGGTTTCTGAGGGTCAGTTTGGTTCCTGGCTCAGCAAAATGCATATACTTTAAAATTCTTCCACATGTTTAAGGAACTTTTGGACATATGCATGCAATCCTGCCAATGCTTTCCTCATCTCCTGTAACACAAAACAAAATGGGTCAGCACAGAGTGTAACAGGAAACAGCTGTGGCAAGGGGTGTGTGTGTGTGGATCCACCAGATGGACACAGTCCTCCTGGAAAGGAGCATGAACATCTATCTACTAGGATAGATATTTTTCCAGAAGAAGTTCTCTTCTCATTCTGTCCTACCTAAATATAATTTAAAAAAATAAAATTCAGGAGGAGCATAAATACAAGTTGCTGCTCTCATTTCTGTTGGCAGGAAGAGAAAGAGTTACTTAATTCCATTTTTTTTTTTTCCTTTAGGAATCTTGATAGCTCACAGACTTGGAGAAGAAGTGAAAACTGGCTTACTATGAAAGTAAAATATCATTGCAGTACTGCTCTGCCATCTACACAATGACAGGAATAGGACAAAGCTGAAAATCTATTCCCAAGGCAATGTGGATTCTAAGCAAGAGCATATGGGGATCAACCAAAAAAAAAAAAAAAAAAAAAAAAATTGTAATAGGAAGGTGTAGGATACATATGGCCTAAACTACACCTTTTGATAATGACACAGAAGCTTTTAGTGGCATTGTATTATCTGAAATCCTTGTAATACCTGGCTTTGAATTTAAATCTCAGCAAATACATTAAGGATGATTGTGTACTAGCCAGAAAAATCAAACTGTTCCTTCTTTGCTCTTGATGAATCATGTGAATGATGCAGTAGGACACATAGTGCACTAATGGTCAATACTTTATGGAAGGCTGCCTTGAGATGACAGCTGTACTCCATAATGTGTGTATTACTGTTCAGATGATTTTGGGGAAATACAAGAGGTCTCCAAAAAAACAGTCCTCAAACTTTACAGTGGGCCCAAGCAGATATTTCTAACCTCATTCCCAAACAACTATGATTCTCAATCAGTGTCTCACAAATGCAGAAATCAAAACAGGAAATGTAAAAGAAGGAAATAATTGCATACATGGGGAAAAATTCAGGTTAAAATATAAGGAGATGAGGGTGCAAATAGACTCACATAATGGGTGTTTTGCGAGTGAATGTCATGAATGATAAAGAAGTTAGGGCAGTTATGCCTAAATATAACTGACTTATCAAAGTAATATTTCAACTATTAAAGACAAGGTAATAATAGCATTTCTATATAGTGTAATAGAGGACATAACACCTGATGTTATACATTATATGACTGTTAACTTACTGCTGACATTTGTCTCCATCTACTTTGGGTTATTTTTGTGTACCTGAGCGATGATTTTTTTTCAAACACATAATCTGATATTTTTCATTATCATATTCAAGAATATTTTATGGAGTTTTCTGCTCGTCAACTAGGATTAGCTTACCAGGGTGAGAATATTTCAAATTGCATTCATTCCTTCTGTAATTATTTTAAGTGACATCTAATCAGGATTTGAGGACCATGCCTATACTCTCATTTCTAGTTATCAACTTAGGTTTGAAAGACTCTAAGTTGACTTAAGGAGCCCTGATATATGCAGCTCACAACTCATTCATGCCAGCCCACCAATTATTCCATTGTGGTGAGGGAAGAGAAACCAACCTCTCTTTTAAAAGAGAAATCACAAAAATACAACACTTTCAAAATAGTATTATCTTGAAATCTGTATTATATAATGTGATGGTTTTGGAACAAGCCAAAGCAACAAATAATTCCAACTAGGTCTGCAAGTCAATGTATCTGATAGTGACAAGTTTTCATTAATGAGAGAAGATTTATTGATTAAAGAAAGATCTCTTTAACCTGATTTCCAAGTTAGGCTACCTGGCAGAATTAGTCTTAAATTAAAGCTCTCCAGGAGATGCCTGCTATCAATATTGAATTTGGAAGCCATGAGACTGTGAAAGTTACGTATTTTCCAAGGACAATCTTAGGCCATGGGTAAGTATAGACAGAAGAGACTGCTTTTTACATTCAACATATTTCCCTCTGGGCGCAGGGAGCTGGAGCCTGTCAGACACGCCAGATGGTTTGGTGAAGAGAGGGATGGTCTGAGGGAAGGCAGGAAGAAGGCACAGCCTTGCCTCCAGAGCACATCCATGGCCTCTGCCACCCTAGACATCCCAGGCCCTTTGCCCAGACACTGCAGGGCCACTCTCTCAGAGCTGGCAGGAGTATCTTGCCTGTCTAGGCAGAGAATGAACACAGCACTTTTCCCACCAATCTGAAAGTCAGAGTATTCACGATGTTTAAAAGTAACCCAAATTTCTTTTAAAGCAACATTTTGTACACAAGTCAGTTAATAAATTTCCAGTGTCTTTTTCTGTACTCCAAATATATTTTTAAAGTTATGCATTTTCTAAAACAATTATTAATCCAGCTAGAAATTCTTGTGTTTGGGGGTAAACCTGATAAAACCTGTGGAACTGACTCAAAGTCATTACAAGAATTGAATGATCTTGACTTTTCTTTCACTTCATTATATAAGAACCTGAATTAGAAGGTCTGTATAAAGAAGACAGAATTGTTCCAGGACTTGTCTCCTTGTCTGTGAGTGATTAATATGCAAAGTCAGATTAAAAACATTTTTTTCTGGCAGGTGAAAACAGATACGAAGACCAAATTCATCTCCAGTGACAATTCATTAGGCTCAATACAATTACACTAGGAAAGCTTTTAACATTGTTTCAAAAACAAGACACAGCAGAAATCTCTCTGCTTTTCAATGAATAAATATTGAACAGGTACTTCTGTCTTCATTTACCTAGATTCCTTTAAAGGAAGATATTTGAAAATCTGTGAGACATTTTCTGTTTATTCAAACAAAAAAAGGTTTTATCCTCACACACCTGTATCTTCTAAGCTAGGAAATTAATCATCTATGTTCTGCCAAAGATGAAGTAGTATGTTTTGAACTAATTATGCTGAATGATCCAGCAAAATGTCTCTGAATAGGAGAGTAAAGCACTATCCCACTTAATATGGTAATGAACAGAAAAATTGTTTACTGTCACTTGCTGCAGGAAGCCACCAGGACACCTCTATTCTGCAGGGCATGAGGTTGGGGATCAGGAAACTGGGCTTATTTTTCTCGAATTCTTTGAAGAAATTCCTCTCATATCCTGATCGGATAAAAGTGTCTGCCTGAGCTGTTACAAAGCTTAGCTGATAAGAACCTTATTTTGATAACCCAGTTTCTTTGAGCAAACAAAAAACATTTAAAAATGTGGTTTGGGTGCTTGCCACTGCTCTAAAATTAAACATTCTTGCCTATCAGTGTGACTGTGAGTTATGTATTTTCCCACTGGTTCGGCTCAGTTTTTGCTTGAGATGTTGGGAAGACAGAAATTCTAGTGATAGTCTCAGGGGAATTCCCATCCTAGCATCTCAAATGGAGGCACACCATGGTGAGCCAACAAAACTCCATTATTCCCAACAGCACTCAGACTAGGGGTTCTTTTCAGCCATAACAGAAAAACATGCTCACTTGTTCTATGCTCTCACATGGGGTGAACATGAGGTTTATTGTCTTCTTTTAAGCAAACAATTCAATAGTGCAAAGAAATTGATAGCACCTGCTAGTCTCACTTGGTATAAACCACCCTTCACCATCTAGGCACTCTGATAATGCACTAAGAATTATGCAGTTTAAGTTCATCTACAGCTGGGAATTAGTAGTGAAAATCTATAGCATAAAACTGTAGAACTAGAAAACTATAGCAAAACTATACCCCCATGGCAGGGCATTTGGAACTAGATGAGCTTTAAGGTCCCTTCCAACCCAAATCATTCCATGATTCTATAGCATGTTACAATTACACTCTCACTAGTTCACTTTCATTTTCTGAGGAATACTCTTAACTGACAGATGGACATTTAGGGGGATTATTTTCACAAAAAAAAAGTTGACACTCCCATCCATTCCTATTTGTCATGAAGCACAGAGTATTACCTGTAAATTCCTCCTATTCCTACATATAGGTGAAATTATTGGGAAAAGTCTAAAGAGATTATATTAGAGTCTCTTAGTTTAAATAGGCTCTTTGATGTTATGAGTAGTCAGGGAAGGCACAGACCTGAGGACTGGCTGAGAAGGGACTTCTGTTGTATCATTGCCTAGTCTCAGGGTCAACATTGGTGTCCTTTTCTCATTTCAAGAGTCACCACACAGATGACTACCCACACAAGTTACAAAAGAAAATAAAAATCTAATGTCCCAAAGGAGGGACATCAAAGAGGGACTTTTTCCTGTCTTGTCCTTTTAAAGAATATTTTGCATATTTTGAATATGCCAGAAGAGTTGAATTTCAGAATTCCCCTAGTGAAAATGCAGTTATAGAGGTGTTCAAGCCAATATAATATATTAGCTCTGTGAAGCATAGCAAGAACGGTACAAAGAACCAGCACATTTCTGCTCTGATTTTCACAGCGTGATTAAGAACATATTTATATATGTCCTATCAGAATGGTTGCCTTGATAAAACTTACCAGGCCTGAAAACTAAAGGGTGTCTAAAACCACAGGCATTGCTGTGTTCATTTTTAGCTACAGTAAGTCAATTTGAGCATCCTAAGAGTGAAGTAGGGGATGAAAATTCAGTAGACAACATGGTTGTGTTTGTACCAACCTTTTTGCCATAGTCAGTTTTCTTATTGCCTCCACACCAGATTTAAATTTTAAAACCTGTTTCTTTGCTAAGTAATGGATATTTCCCCCTCTTTTCTAACAACTGGCCAAAGCTGTGTTCTTAATTATTTGCAGGTGCTCCATTGCCCTGCTGGGAAAGAGAGGAAGGCAGCAAGAAAACTTATTTTCCTACTTAACTTCTAAAAATATTGAACATTTTGATGTTCATGTCATTATAAAGCAATAAATAGGTGCCTCTTAGAACTAAAAAAGAGAAATGAAATTTTAAACTGCTCCAAAATATGTTAGTTGCAGAATATACAATTTTGTAAGCAACTACATCAGGCACAGAGAGTAAATTTTGATCCTTTTCAGTTCGGTCTGTAATTAGAAGCAGTAGTTTTCATCGTTGTTGTTGCTGGTGGTGGTTTGTTTGCTTGTTTTCCTGTCTGCTCTGACTCAGCTGAACAATTCCCCTTAGCAGTGAGATGAACCTCTCTGAGGTCATACCATCCACCAGCTTACTGAAGCTGAGATACAGAAAGGTGAATTTAACTGCACAATGCTCTGCTCTGTTCTGTTTCTTCTCTTTCTGGGACACATCCCAGCTCAGAAGGACACTTGAATTCAATTAGGATTCTATAGAAGGAAGCTTGTTTAGAGCCCTTCCATCAGTGTTCCCTTATGAAAGAAAGCAGCACCCCAAGGATAACTGGTTGCCATGCAGAAATCAAGTTCGTAAGAAAATTTAATGTTTTTTCAAAATCTTGTGTGTGCGTGTGTGTGTGTGTGTGTGTATGTCTCAGTTACTAATGCTGTGGCCAGGAAGTGGAGGAGAAAGACGCAAATTATTCCATTTCTTATTCTGAATATGTATTCTCCTTTTCAGTCATTTGAAAGACAAAAAATGCCCCATAAATTTTATAATAATTAATTTCCAAAGTTCTGCAAAATTTCCAATCTGAATAACATACTCTTTTCTTCAGCACACCAAACTCTATAAATTGTTTTTGAGCACCACTTCCTTTGATGTAAGAATTTTAATATCTTTGTATACCACTTACTAATCCTCAGTATTTGTATTTCAGCACTGTACTCGTTATTGTCACAGTCAGACCCACTTCAAGCACTGCCCAGTACTTTTTCATGCTCTTAAAATATACATCTACAGCATTAGTTAAACCTAAACATCTCTTAAGACCTGCCTAATTGCAGTCCTAAGACTCCTATCATCATCAACAACCTTGTGTTCTCAAGTTATAAACAGGGTTTCTGGAAAAATTCAGAAAGTTACGTAGTCTAGAGAAACTTCCTCAGTCATGAGGATGCTGTTATTATGCACAGTTAGAAGGAATTGCTACCCAGTGAGTAACTGACCTAGGGAAAAGGCAGTGTCATTATATATTGACTATCCTATGGTGTTTTGTAGATGTACATTTCAAAATCCAATCATTAATTTTGCCTTGACCATATAATTAAACATAAGAATTCATGTGTATTCTCTATTATGAGTCAATAACATAAACAACACAAATTCAAAAAATCTAAAAGCTATGTGAAGATTACAGCTGAAAAATATTAGAGAGAGGCAGAACAGATAGATTATGGAAAAATAATACAGCTCCAGCTTATCTGTACAAGTCCTAGCACAGTTTTGTTTTCAGTGCCAAATGCTTCTGGGTGATCAGGGAAAGTGAAACTTTTCCCCTCTAAGCATTTTCTATTCTCTACATTGTTTCATCTCCCCCCACTCCAAATCTTACAGGTCTACATTAATATTCATCTGTATTTATTGATACAGGCTCTGTTACATGTTTCCATTTATTTAATTGGTTTGGTGTGTTTCAACACCAATGGTCTCAAATCCCAGCTTCCATCAATCTTCCCTGCTGACCATGACAAAGCTCTCATAAATTTGTCCCACAAATACAAGTGGCAGATCATTTTTCAAATTCATTTCATGTTACCTTGTGCAGGAGAAACTTCTTGTTCCCTTGACCGAGGGCAGCACTTTTTAAATAACAAGGCAGCATTTAAGGAGCGACTGCTTCAGGTTTTGTTAGATCAGGTAGCCTCCAAAATATCTTGATACAGAGCAGTCTGAACTAAACTGCCAAACAGAATACAATTTTGGAACAATTGCAGAAGTATGTTTCTCTCTTACATAGATTTCTTTGTT
This sequence comes from Eulacestoma nigropectus, assembly GCA_013397775.1. Taxonomy (NCBI): domain Eukaryota; kingdom Metazoa; phylum Chordata; class Aves; order Passeriformes; genus Eulacestoma; species Eulacestoma nigropectus. Next base: position 475,376 of record VZTE01003466.1, read on the forward strand.
ATCAGCTGCAATAATAAAGTAAATTTGCAGAGGGTTTATTTTTCTTCTAGATTGAAGAGAAGTGAGCTCTTCAAAAGCACACAATAGACGATTTCAAAAAGAGTTCTCAGCTCGTCAGTTGAATTCTCTGATAAACATGATTTTGCAATAACAATACTAAATGGTGTTTTGAGGCCTGCAGAACTGAGTGGTATCAATCATGATAAACACACTTTTGGCTGGTCTATTCAGGGGAAACTCTTTCCTGTCCTCCCTTCCAGCTTCAGGAAGCTGAAGAAAAGACAGAGCAGATATATGTATTTGTCTACAAACTTCAGAGAGAAGTTTGAAGATGAAGGCCAGACAACTGTGTGCCTTGGAATGAGGGGACAATGAAACCCACAAGGCAGCTCTTGGTGAAGACTGCGGAGAATTTCAAGAATAGAAAGTGATATTATTGCTTCATTAGGTACATCTTTGTACCACTGCTTTTGTATAGACAAGTTTTACGCTGTTGTAAGAAGACAGAACATAACAATGGAGATGTGGTTAGGACAATTAGACCCGTGACCTGTCATTAGCCATGTATTAAGTAGATACCTAGTCCCAATATGCAGGGTATTTATTCTTTAATAAAGGACAAGAATAAATAGTCTGTCTCTATTAAAGTGATCAAATTTTCAGCTTCAACTTTTCTTCTCAAGTTGTAGAACACTGTTTTCTCCACAATACCACATCCCTCTACGTCATCATTAGAAGAAGGCTTTGTGAAAGTCTTTAGCTGTCATTAGCTAAGCAGGGTTGAAGAATGACGTTTGAATGCTTCCGTAAAGCTACAAGCACCTGGAAACAGCATCAGAATAATAAGTGTTTTCCAAAATTTAGCTGGAGTAGGCATTACACATATTCCTGTAGTTAGGAAATACATTATTTCTAGAACAGTTAATCAAAGAAATGATGAGAAATTTCATAATGCTAGTAGAAATTTTTTTTGCCAAGATTTTCCTTGCTAGTTATCCTGTTCATACAGCAACACTTTTTTTCCTTCAGGCAACTCCAGGCACATCAGGAGGATTGAGAACAGTTCATGTATCAGCAGTCCTGCCAACTGGACCAAGATCTGAATGTGCTGAGTTTACAGAGGAAAAAAGGGTCCAGACACATGCTACAGGGAGACTGCAACTGAAAGGTTGTCGCAGCTGAAGATGGAGAAAGAGGGAGAAAGGGAAGGGAAGGGAAGGGAAGGGAAGGGAAGGGAAGGGGAAAAAAATCCCGATCATACATCATCATACAAATTGAGATGCTCTCAATTTCATTGCTTAACTCCAAAGACAATGAGTAGGCAAGGTCAAATTTAGGGAAGCCTGATTGTCTCTGACTAACCTGGTTTAGGACATTATTTCTGGAGTTAGGCAATGCATGATAGCCAAAGGAAGATTTTTCTGTGTGGGATGTTTTGTGCCCTGGGAAGAAAATGCATTTGATTTCAGAAGATAAACATTTTCCTTTTTCCTTTCTCCACATCACCTAGAGTTTAGAAGTTAACCTTTAAGCTTTTTACTAAGTGTTACCTTGTTTACACTGATCAAATGTTTCTCCACTCCCACTGATACAACCATTTATTAAAGACTGGGTGCTTTTCTTCTCTTTACTGGTCAGATAGTATCTCCATAATCCCTGGTACCATCTGTATTGTACAAAGTTGTGCTGATGGTAGCAGAGCTGACTGACTTTCTGCATCACATGCCTTTTGATCACACAACACAGGAACTTCAAATGTGATGCCGGGAGAAAGGGAGAGAGACAGTCCAAATGAAAATTAATTTATCCTGTCCAAGTCCAGTCTTACCTGAGGCAGAGCAGCAGGATAACACAGAGAAAAGCTAACTCCGTTTTCCAGAACCACACAAAGCACAAATAGAAAAGGCCCTGTGAAGTCAAATGGTCCTCTGACTTATTACTATAGAATTGTCCTTTACATTATATTGTGTGCTACAGTTTTAACTTATACAACCACTGAAACAACCAACATTTCCCTTAGGCATATGTTCCAAAAACTACTAGGTCACATTCTGAGGAAGTAAGGGGATAATAATTGCAAAAGCTTGCCATCTGTCAGATTTTAAGTCATATATTAAAAAAAATGCAGAAATACATTAAAAGATCATGAAGTCTAACACTCAAAAATTTAGAAATGAAGAAATTAATGCTAGAGTACTCAATATCATGCACATCTACAAGATGATATATTATCCAATTTAACAATTATATACTTTTTTTGGTTTTTTTTCTCTACCTCACTTAATGAGCTGACTGTGACTGTTTCACCTTCTCCTCATTTTTGGGTTTCAGATTCAGGCACTACACATAAAACAAACTCTTCTGAAGTTTAATCTCCTTAAAGGTTTTTCTCTGTTGCTCTTCAAAATACAATTTGGATGTCTCACACACACTATGCTCGGGGCAGCCTTGGGCATTGTCAGGAGTGGTATTTATTCCCTCTGACAGCTAAAGATCCCAGGCATGGAGCCCTCACAATGTTTGGGTGCTCAGTCTGAACCCCCAGAGCCTAAATGTTCAAAATAGTCAGACTTATGCACTACCATATCCATGCCAAGTGTAGCTCCTACTGCATCAGTTACAGTGAAGTGCACATGGTACTCCTGGAAATCAAAGCACATGTCCCAGGTCAGGCTCTGGAAGCCAAGGGATGAAAGCACTGAGTATCGGTGCAAAGAAAAGCACTGGTTTAAAGCTGGATAGACCAACACCCCTGACTCCATACACTGGACCCAGTGAATTTGTGGGTTTCTATAGCCTCATGTTCCCTGCACAATATCTAAGAGCAGAATTTACAGACTTGCTTATTCACAAACTCTCAGTGGAACCTGTTTCCCATTGTGTGCAATAAACATGTATTTGTTGAACTAGGGAACCAGAAAAAGCTTCAGACTTAACAGATGGGCATTCATGGACATGCACTTATGGGTAGTAGGTGCAAAACCAAGGGAACAAGTTCTGATACTACTTCAACTGAATGTTTTAACTATTTTAATGAGAATGGAGAAGATTCAGCAGAAATCACTGAGTTTTTTCAGCCAAAGAATGCCATTCATTACAGTCATTACAGTACAGCACCTGGTTTAATAATTTAAGCTGAGTTCCCCATATCTAAGGGGATATTCCAGATACTGGAATTCTGGAAAAGGACTTGTTGCAGTGCCTTTACCAGTGACCTCCTGTGTTGTGCAAAGCTTAATCTAATAGTTACTCTCTGAAACAGCAACCTAATAGAAAAAGACAGGCAAAAGAATGGCAATTTGTAAATCTTGGCAATATTTAGTTGTAAGATAGGTAGTTATTCAGCATTGGCAAGATTTACAAGACTTAGAGTAGGAAAATTACTGTCAGAGGCATGGGTGTTTGGGGGCTAAGGTTGAGGTTCACTGTCAGGGTGGGGAATAGAGGCAAAGTTCAACATGGTGTTCAGGTTGACACTTGCCCATCCCAAAACATCTAGATCTATTGGACAGCACTCTCCTAATGCTTTATTGCAAGCAATATGTTTTTGTGTATGTCTTTGTGGTCTTTCCTGTTTTATTGGAATTAAATTCTCTCAACAATCCCAACTGCATATGCATCATCCAGATCAGAACTGGACCAAAGTTTTGACTTCTTACATAGATACGGTGATTTTTGGCCTGAGGACTGGTACTATCACAGACTGCAAAAACAGTGTGTATCAAACAGACATCAGTGTGGAACACACCATAGTGTATTTATATACTGTAGTATGTTGCAACACATGAACTTTCATTTAACCCTAGTGTATATCTGGTGTCAGAGGTCTTGGTAGGAATCGAGCCCTTCCTGGGTCTCTGATCAGATACAATCACACCTAAAGGAGATGAAATTGTCGTATTCTCATTATTATCTTGTCTAAATAGAGAACATGGGTAACGTCTGTTGCAAATTCATGGACACTTGGACCTTTTTGGAAACAATAGTATGGCAAGAGGCCCTGGATCTCAGGTCCAGTGCCAGGCTCTATAGAAAAGTGTGCTTTACTGGGAACAGACTTCGATGTTTTGTTCGCCACCTTCTCCAAGCTTGATTCAAGGTGCCTGTGATCCTCAGCTGCCTCTGCTCCACTCCTGGTTGCTCCTAAGGCACATCCTCTCACTTCATTAGTCCCAGAGGAGTACTCTAATTTCTCATCCTACTCCTCGTTCTTTTGCATAACCAACCCTCCTCTACTTTTCTGCACTGCTGCCCACTCACTCCTGCATTGCCGTCTCTCTCACCCAGTAGGCTTGTTAACTAGTCTCATTTTCCCTTTCTGGTAGCTTGATTGTATTTTTCTTGTCTCACTAGGTATTCAGTTGTCTTCTAAACTCTGTATCTGTTCCAGTTACCTCCTTCAGCTTTGCTCCCCACTATCACTGCCTAAGAAGTTCCTGCTGTCCTGCTGGAACTGAAGCTTCTTTTCAGACCTATTTCTCCTTTTTTCAAATTTCAAGAGTTCCTACATCACTGTGCAAGCTGCTTGAGAGATCAAGAGCATTGGCTACTCTCAGAGGCTCCTGGTCTTGCCTGAAAACATCTAAAAGTCTCTGACAGAAGCTCTATGCCAATTTCCCTATTTTGCCCCCCAGTCCAACTCACAGTCTAAGTTTCTCACTTTGTTTGCCATGTACCTTTCCGTTGTCTTTTTATCAGCTTTGCCTTGTTGCCTGTGCATAATATCTAGTTAGCTTCGTCTTGCAAACTGCTGGATCAAGGGGCAGGAAGGGAACTGGAAAAGTACACAACTCATCCAGTGTGGGGGTGTAGACCATGTACAGTCGCAGCAGCACAGAGCTGCAATGGCAGGAAGATATCTCCCTCCACTCCACATTCAGAGAAAATGACACTTTCAGGGCATTTATATTCTGGAATTTCAAAATGTGTGATCTGTCTACATTGACTTATCAAGTGTGTGTGGGTTTTCATGTATAAAGAAGTTGCTCCTCACTAAATGTAAAATTTGCCTCCAAGCCAAGAACTACTGGAGTTTCTAGGCAAAAAGATAATTCTGACAATGTATATTCCCTCCGAACTTTCTCTTCCCTGAGCTCCCTGTTTAAAAAAGGGAAGTTGGTGGCTTATAAAAGCCTTAAACATTCTTCTCAGCATTCTTCCAAATTCGCCTACAATACAAAAAAATAAGTTACAGGGGAAAAAATTCCATCAATCTGCTAACGCTTTCCACAGAGTATAATCATCCGAGGATTGAAACTTGAAGATCAAACTAGAGAACCGGATATAAGAAAAACCTCCCCTAATATGCTTCAGGAGTAACCTGCTATCAGTTCGATGGAACAGCTGGTAGCTTGGCAGTGTGATGAATGCTCAAAACAATGGAAACCAATCCAAAGCACAAATGCTGGAGAAGTTAAAAAATCAAGTAGTTACTGTCTTTGATTTGTTTTACCCCACTCATATAAATTTAGCACTCAATGGCAAATATGAAAGTTCTAGTTCAACAGAATGGCCCGTGTGCTGAAGGTGTATGTGCAATATCTTCCATCCACAGACATGTTTATCTAGCATTGTTTCTAACTCTGTAAGGTATATACCAGGCTATTTTAAAATAAAAATAAAACAGTAATTAAAATTAAAATAAAACAGTAATTTTGCTTCCCTTGTAACTGTTTTTTTCACAAGTTTTAATTAAATATAACAAGAAAAATAGCAGTTGGATTAAATAACGTGCTGTGAGAGTAAAACTACCCAATAGTCAGACAAATAATAACGTACGACCAAAAATGCTAATGCCATACTATGAGTGCAGCGATCAGCTGATTAGCCATTTAATTTCTCGTTTGAAATCAAATTTGCATACCTAACTTATCAATTAAGATGTGACAGTAACATTAAAATTAAATATGTGTTTTGGTATTTCAGTAAATGACAGCCATTGGTTAAATAGCAATAATACTAGCCTTTGGGACAGACATGTAGAGCACATTGCCTAATTCATTTCATTTTCAAATGAACAAAGAGTGACTCTGAATGCCCTCTTTCCCTACAAATATGCCTGGAAGGGTTTGTTGCTAACTCTGGAGACTGAAAGATGGTGGCTGCAAAAAATAAGCCCCATTTATAATGTCAAAACCCAGCCTCTGAAGCAGAAGGGTACTGTTCAGACATAAGCTCCCCAGACAAGATAAGTGTTTTGGATGTGGTTTGGACCAAGCTGCTCACCAGACATACTAGGTGTCCATGCAACAGTCTTTCTAGCCACTGATATCGACTCTCAAGAAGGAAATCTGAGATTTCTAAGGCTTTTTAACTGAGAAAACCCCCCAAACATCCCAGACAATTAATGGCTTGTGTAGTATTCAATTATTCATATTCAGAAAAATGACCACTATAGATCACACATCCATGAGATTTTGGTCAGTGTCTGCTTTACTGATGAAGGTATTTGAGCCACTTCAGGGACATCAAGAGTAAAATTTTGCAAAAAATTAAAGATCTCTCTTCTGATGCATTTTCCAGTACTGCTAATTAATGCATTGCTGATTAGGACCATGTGTGTGAGATAATTATTCCTTATAACAACTTTTGCATTATAAATTCCTATTTATAAATCTGGGAACAGAGACACATTGCAATCCACTGTGGACGGATTATCACTGCCTTTTAAATATGATTGAAAAACAATAAAGAAAAGTAAAAAAAGTTTTCTTTTTGAGCAAGTGACAAGAATTGAATTTCACCACATACATGTTACCTTTTCTTACACTTTCTGTTTGTGACAAAGTTACTTACCTGGAATGTTAATTCACAGAGGACAGAGAAAAGAAAAGGAAGAACTTGGCAGATTGGAACTCTATCTGCTACTGCACATTTGGAATGATGGAAACACAGTCTAAAGAGATGTAGAAACAAACCATAGTGCAAGCTGTGTGGCAAAACCTGCATGCAGAAATCATAAAATTGTAAAGACTGTTATGTAGGGCTATGGATTACCACATGATTATCTTTGCTTACAGCACACATGTACTTATATATATACACAAAAACACACACACATACACACACATGTATATATATATATATACATACGTAGTGCCCAGTCATATGCAAGGGTGGAGAAAATATTCTTTGCCCTGTGATGTTTAAGGCTGTTAGTCACTTCTGTTGCTACTTATCATGGTTATTTGTCCCATCTGCATAGCAATGTTCTATGTGTCAATTTGTGAAAACTATAGGAGATTACCACCTACATAAATAAGTACATAAGTGGAAACATTTATAGACTGAAAAAAAAGACTGAAATGCTGCATTAGTTTTGTCTTTATTCCTTACTGAGTTTCACACACCTTTTTCCCCAGAATTTACAGTCTTTCAGCACAGAGCACTTTCTGTGTTGTCAGTCTCACAAGCAGCCTGCGGTTTGAGACAAGGTTTGTTACAAGCTTATTTCCTTTCATTTCTTAAGTTCTTAGAAAAATTCAGCGACTTTTCTATCTGTCAAACATTGCCATGCCATAAAAATTAGTCTGGTGGATGTGGGCATTAAAGTGCTTCAATTTTCTAGCACATATTTATCTCAGAATGGTCCATTTGCATGGAAAAAGAGAAAACCTGGCTTTGCACAGGTTTGGAGGACTAAAGGAAACATTTAAGAATAGAAAGTAAGGCTGCCTAAAGCATGCAGAATACCCTGCCTTCTGGGCTCTCCACCAGCCTTCTCTTAATAATAGACCTCTCCTTTTGGCAGCAATTAGGAGGATAATTTCATAAAGATGAGTGCTGTCATAAAACTCTAAGACTAATGTTTTTTGAACAAGGTGTTGCTATTGGAGAGTATTACACAGGACACAGTTCGATCTTCTTGACTACCCCTCTGAACAAAGTGTTGTGGAAAGAATTCATACTCTGACCATCACCTCCTCACCTAACAGCCCTGAAAGGCATTAATTAGTAAATCTAAAGATTATAGTGACAGAGAGAATGTTGGTGGCACATATTACATCACAAAAGAGAGTTAAATTTGGCAGCTAGTCTGTCATTTCTCTGAAGGGTGAAGGAAAAGCATGTGCTTTGTTTTTCAGGAATATTCAAGTTTGAAAATTTTTGGACATTGGCACTTTTGTTAAACCAAAATCCAGTGAATGCATTTAAACTCTCTCAGCCAGATGACAAGCCTCAGCTTCCAGTTTTTACTGGCTTAATAAGCAACCATCTTGTCACCATGTCATAAAAGAGCCATGGTTGCTTCCGTGCCATGCCACCCCTCCAAAAGCTAAGCCACCAGAAATTGCTGAAGAGTCACTCCATTCATCTTCTCTCAAGCTGCCCTAATGGCATTTCTGGAGCAGGCAGACAGCATGAGTGACAGCAGCCCTGAAGCTACTTTAATGTGTTTCACAGACACTGGCTGGCATTTGTTACCTGAGGTTCAGGGACATGCTTCAGTGTCTTAATGCCTCTTCCTTCTAGTTCAAATTTGCTTTAAGCACTATTCTGCTATCCCAGAAAATCAAGGCCAAACTGCAAGCTATTAGTTACTGCCTGGAGTAGGAGCTAGCCACAAGCAGTGAAGAACGAAAACCTTAGTCTTGGGATTATTTGTGGCAGCACTGTATTCAATTGATTTTTGCACCAAAAGAGTTTTTTCCCCCTCCATTTTTTAACTAAACTTTTGCTATATATGTCTCCCAATGCTACTTTTTTAATAAATAAAGAGCCCCTGATGGATTTGAATACAAAATCTGAGATAATTCTATCCAAGGAAACCTGTATTTCTTCTAATGACAAAAAAATTAGACCTAAATATTTGTTAATAATACCAGGTAGCATCACCATTCCCAATCAATGCTGTCAGATGATGTGCAGAGAGATGAACATAGCTGTTGATGAATCCTCACAATAAACAGAGATAGAAACCAACATCTGGAAGGTGGTTGATTTCTTTAAGGTACTGTAATGAATCAATGTCATTGCTTCTGTTAGGTTTCTGGATGCCTGGTTCCCAGCCCTAGAACTGAGACACAGAGCCACATTGTAATCATTGCCTTTTGTTCACAGAAAGATCAGAAGTGTTGAAGTGAACTTGGGTTGAAGGACAGTTTCTTGATTTAATAACTGAGAAACAGAGGACTGCTACATCCTTATACAATGCCGAGGATCTTCACACGTCCTAGGACAGCCATATTTATAATAGGTAAGCTCCTCATTGAAGTCATAGCACTATCCAACATCCCGTTATTTATTTATTCATTTTATATCTTCATTAAACAACTGGGAGAGTAATAATTTCTTTTTTGCCCACTTATTTTTTACTTACATATCTCTATGACCACAAGATTCATGTGTTGCTATTCCCTCTTCTAAACCTATTGTCTTTTATTTTGACAGCATACATCTGGCTGCTCATTTTTTAATTTGTCTTAGGGTTTTGGCAATTCTTCTCTGTCTCGTGTTGTGTGCAACCTCTCGTTGCTGATACCTCGCTGATCATGAGCCAGGATGGAGGGAGAGGCTCAGAGTGCGGTCTCAGATGGAGGGTCTCAGACTCAGTGCAAGTGGTCAGTGTTGCATTTCTTAAGTAATCTTATGGTACTGATGGAAATTACTTGGAAAGTGATTTCCATGTTTTTTTTGCAATGTAACTACATCTGCTTCAGGCTCACATGAGAAGGAAGCAGCTCAGGAGATAACGCTGATGGATTAGTGGAATGAGAAACTTGTTCCGAAGGCAGCTTTGCTGCTGATCCTGTTTGTCTCACTTGAATGAAAAGGAGGTGAGAAAACATTATCCTTCATCATAGCTGCTACAGGTGGGCAAATCATACTCTAGGTTCGTGGGTTGTAATAAACTGGTCCCTAATCAAATTTCACTATAATTCTTTTATCATTACTAGTATATTTCTCGGTTTCTGTTTTTTCATTTTGTGTAATCCATCCTATTTTTGTATTTTCTCCTAGTTCAGTCCCAGCTCCTCTTTCTATTTTGCAGCCATTCTCTTCACTATTTAAATAACATGTCAAATGCAACACTGCAGGAAAAGTGAGGAGCCAAAATGGGAGAGAATTGCTGCTCTCCCCACGCTTGCAGCACTCTGCCACTCCCAGGGTTGGTGGCAGTGCCTACAGCAGCTGCTTTCTTCCACTTGCTTGTGACTCATGATTTCTTTTGCATAACCACAATAAGTGACACCCACACAGAGCCATCAGTCAGTTCAGCAATGGCAGCAGAAAAAGTTTCTTTATTTCCTAGGAAATAATACATTTTTGGAAAAAAAAGGAAACCAAAACTACACAAAACCCCAAACCACTACTTGACAAAGGCTTAATCATTCAGTGTTCTGTTTTGAAGGACTATTTAAATTCATTTTTCAGAGAAATTATCTTGCATAGCCTATTGAGGAGTTTGCAAAACTATTTGATTTAAAGGAATTACTGAGATTTTATAGATTCTAGGGAGTCAAGTTCGTTGTAACTTGCTAATGGCAGATTTAGAAAGAATAAAGAAGATTGAATGCCACAACAGTTAAATAACTGACATCTCCTCTATGCCAAACCCTTTACTGTCTTCCCTTTCTTACACTACTCTACTTCAAATGAAATCCAAATAAAAATATAATTATGTAAGGAACTCTGAGGAATTTAGATATAAATTACCAAGACAACAGCACATACCTTGCAGTCAGGCTTCAAACAAGAGAACAACCACGACTGCTGGTTTGAATACTCATGTCTAGGTCTTTTGGTTTTCTAACTTTAGGACGTATATAAAAATGAAACTCTACTGCATAAAGACCATGAACTCTCAGTGATCAAAATATTTTCTTTTGGAATTGGAGGCACTTTTTTTTTTTACTCTTTACTGCCGTCTCATTGTCTCATACATGGAAGCTAAAAGTTTAGATCACAGTTTTGTGAACACATTGCTGTATGCTTTTGGAATAAGCACAGTGAGTAAAGCAGAACTTTATCTTCCGGAGTAGCTCAGACACATGGGGCAATGTTAGCATATTTCCTCCTTCACCCATCACTTCACTTTATTTAAAGAGCCAGTTAATGTACAGTCAAAGTGAAAGGCTTTTAAGAAATTGGAATTTCTAATTATTTTTTTGCTATTTTGCTTTAGCTTCTAAGCAACTTCATGTAGAGATGGGAAATTGCATGATAAAGCACCTAAAATACAGCACAGACAGCATGCATCGCTCCACCTGATTACTTTTTTTGAAAATAAAATCAATTTTCATTTCTATTTTTTAAAAAAATAATAATGAAATGCCTTTATTCACTGGACTGACTGAGATACCAAAGGTTCCAGTTTAATTTACTTGATAATAAACTTTAGCAGGGCCACAGTATGTATGCTCAAAGAGGAAATTAGCATGTCATTTACCAAAGAAGATAATATTCACTAGATGTGTGGGTATCTTTTGTATTCTTCTCATTTCTTAGCTTTTTCACCTCTATTCTCAGCCCTTTATACCGAGAGAGAAACATGAATATTTATCCACAAACACACCTTTGTAGCTCTCATTTCCCATATAAATCAACACCTTGTAACAAGTGACAAGAGCTGGCAATATTTTCATGATCCATGCCCTCAATTAACACCATTCCAGTGGCATCCATGCTGGGATGGAATTTTTCCTCTGTTTCTGTTAACAGGATCCAGAGTCACAAACCTGGGAGGTACAAAGCCACACAGTGCTTCTCCCAAAGCTTTCATTTGACCTTTCAGTGACACTCTCCAAAAACCTCTATTAGCATTTCATGTTTGTTACCACTTTTAGCGGTATCATCTACAGGGCAGAAGGAAGTTCTTAAGGCTGAGGTTTAGAAACAGCTAAACCCAGGGAGAGAGGATTCCTGAGTTTGTTCTGTCAGTGTTCCCAGTCTTGAACTGTAGCTTTTCCACAACACAGCCTGCTGCTGCTGCTTGTGTTCTCTGTGCAGATATTCCCCATCCTGCCACTTAAGCCAAAGGATCAAGGATGAGCAGTTCAGTGCCTGCCTGCATTGCAGGAAGTCTCTAGTAGGCCAAAAGTTTTTCACAATACACTAGATGTAAAACTGAAGACCACAACTACTAAGGCACTTTCAAGTGGAACTACTTCTAAAACAATCAATCTTCAAATATTTTCCTAAAAAAGTCATTTTAAAGGCTCTATTACTTTCAAAACTTTATGGCTCTGTGACTGTTTTCAAGTATAGAGAGTTGATTACTTTGGATGAAATTTGAATTATCTTCTTTCTATTAATGCCCAGAAATAACTAGCAAAAGCATGTGACCTCACTTACAGAATGGTTTTGCTGGCTTGATGATTGCTATTCTAAATAGATAAAACATTTTTCTTAAGACAGTCTTAGCTGCAGAGGTCGTGTGCTGATCCATGTAGATGAGGGAACACAATTGTGTTCTTTTTTATTCCCAAAGACCTCTGAAACATTTTCAGGCTAAACTGGCAATTAATTTGTTGAACTGAAATTCATTAAATGCTCAAATTGCAAACATGCAGCTGAGCATTAACAGTATATGAATCATATTTTTCTATTTTATGCAACAAAACAAATTTCCAGTTGAACTCAGTAGGACGAGTCACACTGCCTAAGGGAGCAATTTCTTAACTCAGGGGACTGAGTCAGATTCCTTTATTACCATTATACCCCCAAGAGGGAAAAACACAGAATGAAGTTGAACTAAAACGTTGATTAAAATGAGAGTTCTGTATTATTTAGTAGAGGAATTATGGTGTATGTGGTGACTTTTCCTCCTAATTCAGGTGTCTAAGTGAGAAGCCAAAAACTGGTATGACTGCACACAAATTACAGTCAGCTGGGATAAATACCTCTGCACATACGGGCATGGCTTGGCATGAGATTTACACTATCTCCTCCGAATTTTCAAGGAGTAGCAAGGGCTCACTGTATGCTGCCATGATCATGGTGCTTTCGCAGGCTCAGACCCTTCTGTCATGGCAAAACAAATCCAGGACACCCTGCCCTTCACAGAGAAAACACACATTTCCCTGGATGGTTTGCACACTGGCACTGGGTGCCATTTCTGAAAACGGCAAGAGGAAGGGTCTGGGGACTTACAGGTCAGCCAGGCTCACCTCAGACCTTGGAAACATCACACAGCCTGTCTTTCTGGGGTGCATTTGCAAATATGTGAAGAACAAAAACTTTACAGTTTCAATCAGCAATCCCCAGATTTACCAGGGACAAATGATGTTCAGCAAACCTGGGTGCCTCGTACAACAAAATGAGGTTTGTGGATGTCATTTATCCCAGCATTAGGAAAGCTTTTGACCCCATACCCTGCCAGCTGGTAGCTGAGGAATTGTGGACTGGAAGACATGATGTTTAGATGGACTAAAAATTAACAGTACCTCTGAGCTTAAAATTTATCAGAGTAGCTCAGCATCTGCTTGGTGGCCAGGAGTGAGCCGAGCAATGTAATGGCTGCTCTTTCTCACTGTTTGATGTCTTAATCAATGACCTAGGTTATCACCTCGGATGTACAACCTGCAGATTTATCAATGATGCTAGATTAGAGGGAGTTACTCGCACACTGAATGTCCTAACAAAATCCACAGGGATTTTGATAAAATAGAGAACTGGGACAATAGAAACTTCATGATGTCCAACAAGGAGACAAGCTAACTTCTGCTCTTGGGATAGTATAAGTTCATTTGTGATTAAAGAGTTAGTCGTAGTCCTGCTGAAAAGAAGATTATTGTTGTACTCTAGCTTGAATACTCTCTCTCCCTGTGAATAAGGTAAAATGAAGGTCATCCTGTGTTGAAAGGAGTTGCCTAAAAGATATGAGGAAGTTGCTTTTCCCATCTGCCTGCAGCTTGGGAAGCTTCATGTGAAAAAGTGAATCAAGTTTCGGACAACCTACTGGGCCACAAGGAAATACTGAGAGTTCCTTAGACTGTTGAAGAGTCTTAGGCTTGGTCTAAAAGCAGGCAACAACTACTTGAAGGGCAGTAAAAAAAAATGGACTTAAGGAAAAACTTTTCACTAGGAGGAAAACCTTTGCAGTGTAGCCCTGTCAAGCTATGCAGGTAAACTCTGAAATTTCCATCTGTTTTTTGAGGTTTTCAAGATGCAGCTACACACAGTCATGGCTGATCTGACCTAGTATTGGAAACAGTCCTGCCTTTTTGGGTGAGCAGCCTCAAAAGTCTTTTTGAAATCCTTCTGTGATGGACAGCTTTATGTACACCCTCCATTATTCTATACTGCCTAAGGATTTCTGCATCTACACCAGAAATCCTGGCTGGTCCACAGGATTTGAAGATTAATAGCTTGGAAAATACCTTTTCCATGGTTGTCTGGAAATCCTTAGCTCTGTCTCCTTTGCATGCAGAAGGTATTTTTACCAAGACCTGGCTCCTGTGGTGAAGGCTTTATGAACTGTAGCTGTCCATACAAATTTGTATGTAAATCAAGATTACACAGACAAGCTAATTACAGGAACATCCTGTATTTCAGAAGTTTGGCCTTTCAATTTAAGTATGGTGTACCTTTTCACAGCAAACCCAGCATTTATTATGGGGAGTGTTTGGACTGCATACCTCCAGAAGAGACATCTTACAGCACACCTGCTCATAAGGAGCTGATAAAGGAGAAGTCTGTTGTTCCAAGGGAGGGTGCAGGAGAATCAAGTCCAACAAATAGTCATCTAGGGCTTCCTCTGCACTTAACACCCATACATAGAGAAGAAGTGAGGAATCTGGAAACTCCCCATGATGACTTTCCTCATCATCTCACCACAGGAGTGAGGCTGGTCCCAACTGTAATCCCAGAGAGTTCTGTGTGTTTTTCTCCACCCAGCAGATATGAGGGAGTGGGAAGGATGATCCATACAAAGTGAGACAGTGGCACTGGTGATATATTGAGTCCAGAGATATTTTAGGACATGGTAGGTGATGCAACTGGTGCTAGAGATGCTGATCATGCTAGTGAGCAATCCTCTGTAGAACATTTTTAGACATTAGTTTTAACACACTGAAGAATCTTCCCAATCAACACATATTACTGAAGGCAATTAATCATTATAAATAATTCTCACACTAGTCAAAACTGCATGCGATTTCACTGTTCAAGAAAAAAATATATCCCTAGGTAAGGATTTTCTACCTTCAAGTTCCAAAAGCCCCTGGAAAGGAAAACATCGTCAAACAAACAAACCCTAAAATTAATTTCCTGATCCAGGTTGTAAATTGATAAAGGAAAACAACACATGTGATAGAGAAATGCCTTACTGTCTGAAGGCTTTATTTTTAAGACAAGAATTTTCAGATTTTTGAAGTAGATGCAGGTGCTCCCTTTTTGTGTTAATGCCAGGAAAATTGCAGAATTTGTCAGAAGACTAACAGAATTACAGTCAAAGTGAAAATACGCTTTAATTATTGTTCTACCTTAAAAGCTGTTTTCTAAGCCACCCCAAGAAGCTCTACTTACAGATTTCTTTTCTTTTCTTTCATTTGCTTTCAGCCATTGTGCTTTATTATTCTTGCTCTTTAGACTCACATCTAAGAAGTAGGAAATTAATTGCCTCCATGTTGGTTGGTTCTCATGCAACTTGCTTCATATAGTGCTTCTCAGTGTTGCAGAGACCATCTTAAAAGTATATATTCAGGCTGCAAAATAAGCACAAATAAAATTAGAGGAAAGTAGCACTGATAATTTAGCTAGAGAAACATCTGAGCTATGTGTGCAAGCAGTAAAGGCAACAGGGAGAGATGAGGGGTTTGAAAGGCTACAGGTATCAGCCCAGTGCATATCTTTTTCATTCTTTCTTCTCCCAGGCCCCATCGCCCCATGTCTATCTCTAGTAACATTTTCACATTTCTTGTTCTCTTGCCCAGACCACACTCTTTGTTAATCTCCTTGCCTGTGTCATGTAGCAGAGAATATTTGTCTAAACTATTGATACTTGTAGATGAAGTTATTTGCAAATGGTTGTTACCAGTTGAGAGTTTTGGATCATGGCTCCTCTAAAGGCACTTTTCCAGTGTCACTGGGTTGGGCTTACCCTATGGGTGCAGGGCTGTGGATGGTGGTAGCTGCACTCCTCATCATTAACCAGGGCATGGGCAGAGGAACAGACACCTGCCTGTCTCTTCCTCTGTCTGTTTTACCATACTCCCTTGAACCTTCCTCAGATCTCAGTTTGCCCCGTTTCCCACTTCCCCTATTCCCCGATTTATCTGATGAACAGGTAAAGAGGTGAATTCCCTGTACTCGGCTGAATCTCAGTGGTTCCCTCTACCTACCTTGCTGATCTTGAAGGCCCCAGACCATCCTTAGAATCTTGTTGAGCTGGGTAAGGTACAGGACTTGTGTCATATTCTCCATCTTTGTAATTCCTAACCCAAATCCTCAAAGATACGTCCTGGAAGATGACAAGCAGAGGCATTGCTGGGATAACAGCTTTATGAGGGTTAATATCACAGTGTAACTGTTGCCAGTTATTCATACATATTCAATCTATACTGTTTGAGAACTAGTCTGAACTTTAAAATTTACATGCCTCAAAGCATTTGCCTTAAATAGATATTTCATTTCCCCAAGTAATGGGCAAGATGAGGCTTGCTTGTTATGTCCCGCTCTCTTCAGTGAATCCTGCCGCACGAATTACAAATCTTCAGTTGCTTCTTTGAACAAAGCAGTTACAATGTCATTTATAGAGTGAAGCTCTGAATAGAACTACGGCTTGTAGCTAATATGTTCTCAACACCCCACACAATTGTGTCAGACTCCTCAGAGATGAAATTTCCACTTTCTGATGCTTTTTGTAAGAGCTGGGTTTTCTTTTGCTGTAAAAATTACAAGCCTATTTTCACTATTAGTCACTCTAACCATGAAATTTCTATATACAACCATATTGTTCTGGAAATTGCACAGGTATCCTCTCCTAGCTCATTGTCCAAATTGTCATAATGCCAGTCAGAATGGTTGAAATCTTAATTTGGTGCTTTCTGAGGAAAATATATACAGTGACAACGCACGTATAGTATTTTCCAAGCACACATTTTTTAAACTTGTTTACAGCTCACTGGCCTGTGTAGAGCCCAAACAGTTCTGCTGGGCAAAGTTCTAGCTCTCCTCTATAATTTCCATTAACAGCTGGACTCTCTGCCCTTTCCTACCTTGTAAGAGAAAGAGCTTAGGAAAACCTGGCAGGTTCTTTGACATGCAGGGAGGGTTTTTTAATTCTTCATTACAGTTTAAAATCCCTACCGGGGAACGAATTTTCTGATCATTCAAACTCATGCAAGTCGGGGAGTCTATTATATTAATGGCATATTTCATTGCTTTAAAACTCAAAAGGGACAATCTATGACACCAGTTAGGAATAATGGAGAGGGAATAAACCCAACAGCCAAGGCAGTGAATGACACACTGCTCGGCACAAAGCCCATTTCAGTCCTTGAGCACTGCAACTTCCTATGACTGAAAGTACTGCCACAATGGAAAATTCATTGCCTTAGAAGAAAAAGACTTTTTCTTGTCCATAATTGTTAGTTTCTCCCCAGTAAAAGAAATTGCAGATTCTGGGGATATCTTCTTATGATTCTTTTGTCACTGTTGTGCCACTGCAGGGTTTGGGTAAATCCTCCAGGAACCAGAAAGAAATGATTTGGAGGAATCCCTAAGGAGAAAAAAGATGGATGACATTATTAGGAGACCTCTCCTCTCTCTAAACAAACGCTCTCAACAGCAGTGATAATGTCTTTCTAAGGTAAGCTACATCTGAAAGAGCTGAAACCATGGTCATAATGACTGTAATAAATCCACGAATACCATCTGAAATGATTCATAGAAACTGCAATAATTTACGTTTTATCTAAATTGTGTAAACATATAGTAGTACCAAAAAAAACCCCCCAAACCAAAAGACCTCAAACGTAAATTCAAAAATGTATACAGAAAAATCCCTAAACTATCAGTGAATTTTATTGCACTAGAAACTATGAGGAATCTGACGATACAATCTTAATTAATTTTGTTTGATTTTATGAACTCTATTTATTACTATGACCTCTGCTTTGCTGTAAAACTTTCTTTTTTATGGTAGAAAAAGGCAGTATCTTTGAATCTTAAACAGGAACATCAAAGACTGTCATCAAAGAGACAGGTTCTTCAAGAAGAACAAAAAGAGACAAATCACCAACCAAATCAGAGTGCTGAGCTGAGGAAGCAAAGGACTGGAAAGATATGTTCTCCCTAAGGATGCTGAAAGGTATCCCAGCAATGGTGATGATACAAGAGGGAGGAATTTGCTGTCAGATATTGTTTTTTGTACACATCTGTATATCTCCTCAGTTGTCTACAAGCCAAGCTATTGCAAATTTAAGGGCTTTAGCAAAGCAGACTAGTTTACACCTTTATTTGGTTGAAGAAATAAACCAAGGATCCTACTTCTGCAACTTCTCAGTAGTGCATGCAAGGGGTTTGCAGATATCCTGCAGTAGTGTCAGGTCCACCCCTGGTGTCTAGAGTCTGGGGAGTGGCCTGTAGTCTTCCAGTAAGGGGTCATTGGAAAGCAACATCATTTTTCCCCTAGAAGGTGTGCCTAGTGTGCCAAAACTTTGTGCAGTGTCAATACTTCTGCTCTCAGCACACGGCATTTGCAATGTCCCAGCTGTCAGCAACAAAACTTATATTCCATACCCATGGAGTTTTTTTTTAGAGCTCTTTTTTTCTGTCAAAACAAGAAAATTATACTTTGCTTTCTATCAAAACTTGAAGCATTTCATATGCCAGCAGATGAATATCATTTTCAATCTTTATTGGACTGGGCTCAGTTGCGACCAACAATACAGCTCAGAAAAGGCTCCAAAATCTTGCACCCATTCCAACTGATCTCCCCCTCCTTTGATCCTTCTATTTCAGCTTCTCTCTTTTATTTTTAATAGCTATAGATTTACTTCTCTCCCCCTAGATAACTGCCCAGATTTAATATAAGCCATTCATTGCAACATAAGAAAAAAAATGTCCAAACTAGATAAAATCTGACAGAAATAGTCACTGTTGATTCTGTCATTTCCTAAAATCTGAGTTAATATCTTATTTGTCTTACCAAGCTTTGAGCAAAGCCTTACTTACGCAAGTTTGAGAGGGAGAAAAACCCTTAAAATATAAGGGATGAATTTCTACTGAGCTGTATCAAGAGCTGCCATTTCAGGAAGTTTTGTTATACTAATGTTCATCTCTCCAGTTCTTGAATCTTGCCTACCTCTTTTCATCCTTTCTCTCCACTGCCTACCTCTGTCATCATGCCTAAGATGCTTCCCATTCTCTATTGCCACTGAACACAAGCTGGCTTGCTTTTCATTCCTTAATTCCTCCTCTTTTAAAGTAACTCCCCACTCTCTTATTTTCTTTCCCTTATAGATTTTCTATTTCAAATTAATTGTTCCCAGTTCTAGCTCTCACTATTGTCCTCTGTTCTGTCTTCTGTACATCTCCTATCTCCAGTTCCTCACTCATCTGTGTTTTGGTCCAACCTCTTCCCACTGAAGAGAAAAAAAGCTGTTTTCTAGCAAAACTCAGAGGGGCCAGCAGAGGAAGGTTGTTCCTCGGACAAGGAGAGGCTGTCAAGTCCAGGCCATTTGCTGGAACATGTCAGAATTTTGCTATCAGATTTATAAGTTACTACTTACAGTAACATAAACGTGTAGTTTTGGCTACCTGTAACTGATTTTTGCAAAAATAGCAAGATACTCTATCTTTCAAAATGGTAGTCCGTGAGGTGGCAGCAGCGGTGACGGAGATAATCCCGGAGTGAGTGTTAGATCCAGCTGTACAGGGGGCTCCAAAGCTCAGGGACACCTGAGCATCACCCCTGAGCCTTGTCAGGACCTGGGACCTGGAAACCCTTGTCAGATAACCAGCCAAGGAGGGGGCAGTGCCAGGAGCATCCACAGGAGATTTAAACAGCTCTAGGGAGCACAAGTGTATATGTGTAGTAAAGGCCCTACTAGAGGAAAAAGATACTAAAAAGAATAAAAATACGGACTAATTATTATTAGAAGTGAAAAACCAATAACAAATAGAGAATAGGATACAACAGAGAGTTTCTCAGTCAAACATCTTACCTTTTAATGTGGAAAAAAATCCTTTTGTTAGCAATATCAATCCTGGAAACACCTTAAACTTTTAAGAACAAATAAATGATGCACCTGAGCAGAAAAAAAACATTATTCTGAACCACTCAAGTTGTTTAATGTTATAGGCAGATAATAAGAGGATCTCACAGTAATATGTACAGGGTCTTCTTAGTCTTATAGGTGCACCACTTACCATGGTAATGACCACCCAGTATAGCAGTGAGTTGAAGAAAGTCCTTGTAAATTTAGTACAATATTTAAATGTGTTTCTTGAAAGCACAAGTCCTTGGTGGTTGTAGGCTGTACATCTCACCACTTTGTGTTCTCATCATGTCAAATCCTTCAAGTGAAGTGACATTACACTCAGTCTGCACTAAACAGTGCTGGTGATTCACTAGACTGCAGTCTTCCTTTTAAGTCTGCACTGAGTCAATACTCGGATAGGGGTTTATTAAAGACCACCCTAATGTTGCAGGTCTAATCCTTTGATGGGGCCTACTGTTGGGATGTGCCTTCTTTTTGATCACGTAACACAGTAATTTTTCTGAAAGTCACAGTTTGCCTTTTAACCTGGATATCTTGGATATATTCCAGCTCATGCTGAAAAGTCAAATCTCTTGATAGTTTCAGTGATAGAAACCAAGTTACTGCTTGAATAGTTTATTATTGATGAAGACTTTAACTAGCGGTTGTCCTCTGCACCGGAGGTAATCACCTCTGATGATTCCATCC
Source organism: Eulacestoma nigropectus (assembly GCA_013397775.1). Lineage (NCBI taxonomy): Eukaryota > Metazoa > Chordata > Aves > Passeriformes > Eulacestoma > Eulacestoma nigropectus. The sequence continues at coordinate 496,231 of VZTE01003466.1, forward strand.
TTTCCTGAGTACTCATTGTGAAGCTGTTCTCTGCATCTTAGAGGTGTTATGAAAAAATAATCATTTCAGTCATTGTGAAGGCACTGCAGACTTTTATGCAAGAGCCTCCACCTAAGGGTTAAGTATTATTATGTTGCTTGCAATGTTACCGTTGCATTGATCTTTTTTTGAGTAGTGTCCAGCTATCTCCACATAAGCTTAAAAATACAGTTCACAGGCACCTAAGAAGCAATTCTTTCCATAGCCTTGGAAAACTGGGTATTAAAATATTTTAATTTAAAAACTTGGCAGATAAATTCATAATCACTTGACTAGCTAGGAAACAGAATTAAAAGAAACTTGTTATGTTTCCTATTTTGTGTGAAATAAACACTGTCTATAGATCATATTTAGAAAATGAAGATGTAAAATGTCTTTTGGGAAAAAAAAAATTAAGAAAACAGAGCTTTCTAGAATCTTTAAAGGAGACTAGTCTTCCAGAATGGGAATGAGTCATCTAAAATCACACATCACATCTAAGCAGTTCTTTGTCAGGTGTACAGGTTTAATTTCCTGCTGGATTTTTAATTCTGTCAGATAACGTGTGGCGTAAAACGGAAAGTTGTTTGAGCTATGAGAATTTTTTGCTATCCTTCCTTCCCTCTCCCTTCTCTAAAACTGTCATTTGCATGGCTCAAATTTTGGTCTGTTACAGTGTCAAACATTGAGAAACAGCAATAGTATTTTTTATAGTATTTTTCTTTTCCTCTGCCAAAATTCTAGCACATTTTTTTTTTTAACATTGTCCTAAAAAGCAATAGAACAAGAAAAAGAACAATTTGTCAGGGATTCAGTGCAAGCCATACGTCTGCTAGGATCTCTGGCCATTTTAAATCTCTGAACCAGAGTGCAGGGAACAACTGCAAACAAGTGTGTGACTGCACAAAATATGACACTTCTCCAGCTGCTAGGAAGGCATGGCAGAGACAAAAGTTTGGAGGGACTCTGGTTAAAGCCTCTCCTCAAAAACCAGCTAGGGAAAAGTGAGGAAAGTGAGTTCTCTCCTCTCCTCATGCTGAAGTAAAATTTATATGTTAGTAAGTGTTATGTTCCTCTTAGAGCTTTTGCATCTTTTACTTAAGAATAACAACCTCTTTTAAAAAAAGGAAAAAAATCGGGTATTGGTGCTGCTAATATAGGCTAATATAGCTTCCTTTGATCCTGAAAAGATTTAGAATTTTCTAAACTGTCAGAAAAAATTGACTGAATGAAGAGTTGATCTTTCAGTCACTCAGACCTGAATTATGACTGGAGTTTTCCATATTCCCTGTCTGAATATCAAAGAGTCAGACTCTAGCTGCTGGGGCAACCCAGAAGAGAGAATATTTTCTGTGAAACAATCTTTTCAATAACTTCAATTATGACCTACAAATAGAGGTATTTCTGAATTGCTCCATGTTCTTTGCCCTTAATTTAAATTTTATAGCTCCAAAAGTGATGGCTAGAATCTGGATCTGTCTCTCACAATGCACAAATGAGAAAACACTCAGCAGCCTGCATGGATTTAAATAATTTCTAAATACTCCCAAGGCATCCATTTTTCCTCTATGTACCTGAAAAGGAGCTTCTCAGAACGTTAGGGTGTATAATCCTCTGGTAAGTGCTAAGTAGGCTGCTATTTTTCAAGCAGAAAGAGATATTCTTTTCCCTCCCCCACATTGTCCTCTAAGAAACGTGGTTTTCATAAGAGTAAAATGGAGACTCTATTTGAAGTCTCTGTAAAAGAACACACACAGAATGAAAAAAAAAATCAATATGAGCCCCTTTGGTAGAGGAATTAGATGCTTCATAATGCTGTGCCAATCTCCCTGAGCATCACGCACTTTACCTTCAGTGTCTTTTCACTTCTTTTTGTCCCTTACCTGTTGGAATTAAATTCAGTCTTAAGGTGTTTGTTTGGTTTGGGGTGTTATTTGTGTCAACTTTTCATATGCCTCAGGATTTTTTAATTAATTATTAGAAAAAATGTCACATCCCAGATCAATGGTTGGTGTCCCTTTTTGATGAAATGCTCCCACATTAGGTGTTCCAAGTTCAATTAGGTTATCAGGGGGAATGTTTTGGATATCTCCTAAACAAACTAAATCAGTAGCTTTTATGAAAACTCATTGCTAAGGAAGACACACAGAGCAGGCAGAAATAGTATGAGTGATAGGCTGCTCTGAGACTGGCTGAGGGAAATCGATTTTGAGATATTCCTGGATATATTGGCATTGTACAGGTGAAATCCCTCCAAAAGGACTACTGAATTTGCAGTGGCTGCCTCAAAGTACTTTTGGATGGTCAGCTGGAAAGAACAATATCAAGCCCAACTTAGGATATATTTCTTTACTGAGAGAACGGTCACACACTGGAACGGGTTTCCTGGCGAGGTGGTTGATGCCCCAAGCCTATCAGTATTTAGGAGGCATTTGGACAATGTTCTTAAAACCATGCTTTAACTGTTGGTAAGCCTGAGATGGTCAGGCATTTGGACTAGTTGTAGGTCCCTTCCAACTGAAATAGTAGTTCTGCTCTGTTGGATTCAATTCCGTTTCTTAGAATATGCTGTTTGAAACATTCTATCTAGCAGTTCTTCAGAGGTGCAAGCCAACTACAGCTTTTTTTTTCCTAGTGATACCCATCAAAAAGCAATGCTGTTGAACACTCCTGTGAGGGAAGTGTGTTTTAGTGGTTATCCGCACCCTTTATTGACCTTCACAATCCTGATTAAGTCAAGAAACCGAGTACTCCATCTTGTTCAGTATGCTGCCTGGCTGAAGCAGCATGAAGCAGCAGGAGTAACACACTGAGGAAGAACCCAAGGTTTTTCTGCTAGTTTGGGGAAAATAGCAGGGAAATCCAGTTCAACTCTTCATTAGCAGAGCAGCTTCTGCAGGACAAGGCATGGGGAAGTGGTTAAAAATGGGCATTCTCTCCACTCCTCCGTTAATATGCAAAAAAAATTCTTCTCTGAGTGAAAAAAAATTTAACTGTTTTATGTACAGAAACACCTGGCCATTGCCTTAACTTCCTTTCTATTTTCTCTTTTCTTAAAGATGAGAATATTACCAGGTTCAGTAAAGAAGGATGTAGCAGTTCTGCTTACTAGGGATAACAAAAAAGCCCTATAAAGAAGTTGATGCGAGTATGTTAGCATTCTTACTTGTTAAACTCAGCACATTAAACTGTTTAATAACATCTAAGTTTGTTAACTGATGGTATCTACAGTAATGCAAGCTAAATTTCAATCCCTGTATTTCAGTCAATTAATGGGTGACAGTGTTCTGAACTGCAGGCAGGACAACAGGTGTACTCCCTGCATAGCCTGTGCCCCTGCCAAGGGTTGCAAAATGTTTAATTCTGCATCTGTGACCTTTATGTTATGAAGAAGGTCATTTTAATGGTAGGACAGCTGCACTAAGCCATATGGTGAGCTAGAAATGGTGTGATCACCACTCGAAATATGTTGCAAAGATATTATTGTGGTTCTGCATGCCCTCTGGTATCCTCAGGCAGAGTCTTATTTATCACATAGTAAAAGCATAATCATTCGAAGAAAAATGATCTGGAGTACTTAAAAAAATATTAAGTACTTAAGCAGAAGTATTCACTGCTGGATCTGAAGATCATCTCATGGACATTGCTCCTACATGCCCTCGCCTTTGGCGTGGGATGCACACTGCATTTGCTGCAATCCATCATAGGACCAGTGAAGCCAGGAGCTCTCACAAGCAATGAATTAATGAGGCTAATTAGAGAACTGTGGGTTATTTCTGCTTCTGTTTACATGGCATCATGATTTAAGCCCACAATATAGCCCAGATGCCAGTCAACTGGATGAGAAGACCCCAGGTGGTGAGCACCCAGAATAGGAACGTTCCTTCAAATGGTTGCTGTCCAGCACACTGATCACTGCTCAAATATAAAGGAACTGGCCCAAATTTTAGATTTGTCCATGAATGTCTCTCTTTGTATGACTTAGTGATGCAAGAAGACCCCCTACATGGATGGAGCTGTTTTTTAGGAGAAATGAGTGTTGGAAAAGATATTCAAATCCCAAATAAATAATGCTTGTGTAAGAATGCAGTACAAAATAACCAAGAGAGCCAGTCTGCTTGTTCTCAAAAGCTGCCCTACTACTGTTAAGAGTATTAAGATTAGAATCAGGATGTGCTGAACACAAGTGAAACACCTGTGATAAATGCTCCGAAAATAACTCAGCAATACAGAGCTCTTACTGGGTCACGAATTACTTGATTAAAGCTGGAAAAGCCAAGGTTGTTTTTGTTTTTCTTTATCAAAGCCATGACAATTTTTCTTCCAGCAAATAATGCTTTAATGTTGAGTTTTGGGATTCTCATAATTCAGATGCAGAATATAACATTTTAGTGATTGTCATGTGTTTTTTTTTCTAATGTTATTCCACTGTTACATTTGAAAAGCTTGATGAATGGATAAAAGGAAAAAATACTAGAGTATTTCACATAAACAAAGAAAGACCATGTCCAAGTGGATTCCTTGATTTTAGGAAAATTGCCCTTTCTTGTTGTATTAAAAAAAGAAAGCTCTGGATTGATCTGCAGTTTCTTCAGATTAAGAGATTTGTCTCAGTAAGGTAATTTAAAATAAGCTCTGAAATAGGCCAGCAAAATTATCACACCTTTTTTTTTTTAAAGAAACAGATGCAATGAAGGAGATTACAAAACAAGGATGTATGGTTGTGATGGGTGTCTTTCCTTTTCCCAAAAAACTAATTGTCTGGAAGGGAATCAATAATTAAAACAAATTTGGGCTTGATGCACAAAAATACTACTTTCAACATCATAAGGGAAGATGACAAATGGCATGTTTTTAAAGGAATAATTTATAAACAAGATTAATTGACTACCAAAACTTCTACTCTACTACTAAGATTGCCACTGAGCTCTCCAAAGCTTTACCTCTTAGCTAGGGACAGGGTTTTGTCCTAAGAGGTTGCACATTTGAGAGTAATAACTGTATCTGCAGTCTTTCTGCTTGTGTTGTCTGCCCTTACAGCGGAGGTACAAGGAAGTCAACCTGTGCACTCCCCAGGCAGGCTGGGTTCAAAAACTGGGTTATAACAATTCTGCCTGAGCCTACCAAAAGAAAAAAAAAAAA
>VZTE01003466.1:501401-553014 GCA_013397775.1 Eulacestoma nigropectus
CCCAAAAAAAAAAAAAAAAAAAAAAAAAAAAAAAAGCCTATCCACTCCCTGTGGTTATTTTTTCAAATGAAAAATCAATCTAGAATGTCCTGCAGCTTCAATGTGAGCCCAGCAGCCATAGAAGGAAATGGGGAAGGTTGTTACTTCCACCAGCTCCTTCCTTTGCGGAGTGGTTTTTCTCAGAAAACGCTAATAATCTCCTGGCAACACCTGTAGACTTTTGGACAATAGGAGTGTACTACAGGGAATCTGCACTTTGATATTTCTCCTGAACTCTAGGGGAAGTCTCCCCACACACCGGTTTAACTACAGGATTGTATTTTCAGCATCTGTGCAGTTAGTCTCTAGTGAAATACTGTGTTCAAGACACTCACTAATTTATTTCTGCTCTTGCCAACTGATTTACCCTGCATATTAATATTAACAATCATGTTTGTACAAATGGGTCCATTAATTCTAACTTCATTTCCTTTTCAATTGGTAATATATATAAAGAACAATAACCAATGCAGCATAATTTTACCCATGGCTATTATAAGTGAGTACACAACATCATATTTATTTCCTTCTAAAAGCATTGCTTTTAAATGAGGAAAAGGATATTGCAACAGTGTTAGCTTTTTCCTTCCCCACATTGCAAAGATGTGGGAGGGTTGAGGAAGGAGAAGCCATTTGAAACCAAAATGGAGTTTGAGAGCTTGATACAAAGTCAGATTCCTCCAAGGGGAATGTTTCCTTTTACTTTGTTAGGGTTTGGTACAGGCCCATAATGAGCATTAACAAAGATGCCCCAGTAGATACAGAAAGAGAAAATATTCTGGAAACTTTACCACAATAAACAGCATTTAACTGAGTCATTACGGAAAAAGGAAGAAACGTATTACAAAGCATGGCTAAAAACATACTCTGAATTGCACCACCAGAAAAACCTGAGTTCACAATCCAAGTCACGTAAGCCAAGAAAATTTAGTAAACATTCTTTCATAAATTAAATTAGGATTATTTTTCGGATTAGGAGCACAGAAATAGGTCAAGTGATAGTTGCTATCACACTTCAGTGTTAGATTGTACAGCCGGGAACCCAGTCAAGTGTGTTAAAATTACCTTTGGAAAACTCAAGCAGTAATAAGGAAAAGAATAGAGTTGTACTAACTCTTCAGTTTGTAACAGACAAGACCTTGAATAATCAGGAAAGAATCAATTAAATCCTTCATTACAGAAAAATACTACGAGGAACAGATGATCTTGTTTCTGTGAGAAAAAGGGGTGGTTTACTGAGGAATCCTTGGTAGTATGACTAGAGCTTCAAAGCTCATACAGATTCTCACACAGAATATTCCAAGGAAAAGCACTTCAGTTCAACATCAATATTGTCATCTTGCATGGTCAATACCTCTACACCAAACCCAGCACTTAAATCCTGCTGCAGCAGCTTCCATGAATCTGATGGAGAAATTTTATTTTTCAATTGAACTTTCTAAAGACTGTCTATATTTTTAAAACTTTCATAAGAGGGGCAAAACTCATGAGTTTCTAAAAAGAAGTTTTGTCACTTTCTCTGGGAAGTAGTTTTCCTATCTCCTATCAACTCTATCCTAAAATCTTCTTACCAGAATGGGCTAAAGCATCACAGAGTGTACATCAAAAAAAATTTCCCAGTAGAATAAACATCTTCAAATAATTGAGCTGGTCTTAGTGAGTTGAAATAGCCATTGCCACCAAGAGATCTCTCCGACACCTACTCCAGAAAGAAACATTGGAAAGATAACAGAAATGAGCTGACTGATTGCTTTCCAGAGCAATCTATGTATTTTACTTTTCCATGTTGTTTTGTGATGATTTCTTAGATAATTTCTGAGAAATACCTGTCATGTAGATCATAGCCCACCACAATATTTGGTAATCAGTATCAAATTGTGATCATCTTTTAAGTTATCCTGGATTTTTTCCTTGGGACTCTGAGAAATTAGATTGAACATTAACTCTTAATGAAGTGTACTGGATGGCAGCTGATTTAGCCTATTTACTTTCATAAAACTTAGGAGTGGATACAAATACCTGGCAAGATTGCATGGTACAAAGACCTGGGGGTAGAAGTTCTGCCCTAGGGCATATCCGGTGCTTCACAGGGAGCAGGCTACAAGCTGGCAGGTGATTTCATGGCAAATTTTTCTCTGTGTGATGGTATCAGGTGCCATTAGGTGGTTCTTTCCTCCAACAGGTTTATCTCCCTCACTGACATAGGCAAACACAATAGAAATTATTTCAGAAAGGTCTATGGGACGATATAAACCCTGAATACCCTCAGTGTATGGTTAAACAGTAAAAGCACAGTATTAGAATGTGTCACAAATGCAGAGCAGAAGAGAGGGTCTCTGCAATGGGAAGAAATCTGTGCAGTTAAATTCGTGGATTATCTGTGGTAATGCCCCATGAAATTAGGCAAGAAAAAGTAGAAATAAAACAAGTTTCAAGTGTCCACCCCACAGAAATATTCCTTTGTTCCCACAAAGGTGTCAGTCTCTTTAAACCTGAGCAAGCTACAGTAATCAAGCCCCTGAGAAATTTTAGAAGCAGTATGAGTGCTCCTGTGGTACTTCCAACAACCTGTCTCCAGCTCCCAGTGCATAAAAAGAAGAGACAACTTCTCCTCTTTTTTTTCCCCCCATCTTCTGTATCTCTTGAACTAAATTATGTATCCAGTGAAAAATTTCCCAAGCAGCTTTTTCTTTCTCATTCTCCTGGCTTCATCTTCTTTTTCAGTGTTCCTTCATAATAATTCTTTTTGGAATTACCCTCTGTATTTTGATTTAATTTCCCAAATCAAAAACCCACTCTGCGTAAAAACTCTCTTTAGCATAAAGTTGGCAGACTTTCTCCTTTGCTGATAACAGGCATTTAGTTTTGTTGCCAACAGTTACTTCAATAATAGTCTCACTATCTTACTGACAATTAATGTAGACTTCCCTGTCAGATTGGTAATTAGGCCTTGAAAATATCAGAATCTGGTCCAGGTTGAATATTCTGGATAGTGGTTGTGAATAAATAAATAAAAAATATAAAAGTGAATAGAAATTGACAATATCTGGTTGAAAAGCAATCCGGATTGCAGCGTGATCCTGCTTCCTGGTATGGGCAGCCAGGCTGGCTCAGTCTTGCGGATTCTGGCGGATGGCCCCCTCCAGCTCACTCAGCCAAATACGTGTGGTTGCTCACCAGCTGAATCGGGTACTTTCACAGGAGTAAAGAAAACAAAATCTGTCAGTCTGCAAGACAGAGAAAGATCTCTCTGAAACACAAAGTGCCACTGCAGTGGGTCATATTTATTAGTAATCTTAAAAAATACTGCAATCAAAATGTCTGGAATGAAACTTATGCTCCAGCTGCATAGTAGGTGATGGCAGAAAGACAAAACCAGGAGCAAGAGGGTTCACAGTTATGACAAGTTACGAAATAGGACCTGCAACAGATTCCTCCTTATTCAAACCAGGAAAATTGGGTAAGGGGCATCTTCTAATTCCCTTTGTCCTAAGAGTATGCATATTTACAAGACATGCCAAAGAATCAAAATAAATGTTCCTTATAAGTTTACCTTCCCTGGGAGGATTTGGAGAGTAAAGCTGCTGCCAGTTGAGGTGCACAGCCTTCCTGTCCCACATGTCTCTGAGTCATTTCTGTTTCTAAAAACACTGATTTGTCAGAAGACAGACATTTAACCAAGTTCTGCCAGCTAAGCTCTATAACACAGCTGCCCTTTTTGACCCAGGCAGTTAGACAGAGGATTTTTGTTCAAAGGAAAATATAAGATTAGACTGACATCTCTCCTATGCAACCTGTGTATTTCAAACTAGGGTTCCATGGGTAAAATAAGAAAACAATTTTTGTTTGAGGAAATTCACAGCCCCCTTTTATTTAGCCCTTTCTCCTAAACCCCATAAAGTTTAGTTTTCTTCTAATTACTTTTTTTCTTAGACTTTCCAATGCCTTTTTTCCCCACATATTTCCCTGCAAAAGAAGGAGAAACCCTTAACCATATCCCTTTATCCACATGTGCCCTGCAAGTATGCCAGGTATGGCTGTATCCCAGAAAGTGTTATACCATCTTGGTCTTAAGGAGAAGATACCAAATGTTCTTGCTTTTTTTATGTTGTTTATTAATAGTGAAAGCTATGTAATATTAATGTCAGGGTGATTTATTCCAACCATAGCAACAAGTCTTGCTACTGTCTTCCAATTTAATACATTGGAAAAAAAAGGCAGATTCTATTTCCAAGTTGTGTCAAATGTAATTTTTCAGTAAATATACAAAGGAAATTATAAAAAGCAGTTACAAATTTTCTCTTCTATTTAGAGGGAAGAAGACTGTTCTGGGTTTTTAAATTTCAGATAAAATGTCTCTGTTTTCAGTAAACTTTACATATTTTACATTTAAATGAAAAATATGTTCTAGCTATGGAAAAATCATCGATTTGGCAGCAAACTTATTCTAGAAAATGGAAGAATATTCTGAAGCAGCAGTAATATTGTTTATATTTTGTGTTGGTTTTCCTTTGAACTGAGAAATCTGGTTATTTAAAAAATAAACCAATATTATATTTCAGTCTGCCATATTCTGCAGGCAAAAAACATCAGACTTGCAAAGTGCTGTAATCACTCGAAATAAGAAACTGGAGTTGATAAGCTTGGCTTCCCATATAATCATTTCAGGTGAATTGGTGACAGCTGAAATCAAATTCTGGGGATGAGCAGATGTGTCTTTAAATGGCTGAGATTAGTGATTTCCTTTTCCCTCTTTTTTGTGTATGCTGACTTAAGGAGGAAAAAAATATATTTTAGGGATTTGATAATACAACTTTTAAAACAAACTGTCTTTTTCACCTTTGCTAATGTTTTTGAGAAGGAGAGGGCCTTTGATTGAGAAAATAGTACAAAATGAAGCCCCCATTTTGAAGGATAGCTTCTTCCCCTCTGTTTCAAATGCTATGTCTATTACATTTTATTTACAGATATGTTTATTTGTTGGCCTATGTGTGTGGTGCAGTGATAAGGAGGTCCCGGTCTTCTCAATAGGCTAGAGGGCTGTGTGTTTCCATTAGAAAAAAAAGAATTGCTTATGGGTTTGATTTTAAGGTTTTCTTTAGTTTTAACTTTTTAGACTTTTCTCCAAGCTCCCCACAGCTAGCAGAGAAGAATAGAGAAATTCCAGCTTTGGCAGAGCTGAGAATGCACGATTTATGTTTGATTTCTCTTTGTTTTAGATAGGGTGGGTTATTAACTTCTGAGGTCAGTGAAAGAGGTGGGCATGGGGGTGATGGGTTGGAAAACTTGGCTCTGGACATAGCAGGAATTTGGGATGAAGAGGGGATAAATTAGAGAAACCTGGAAAGGGAAAACAAATATTTCCTTCTGGAAAAAAAAGGATTTTTTTTCCTATGTAGAAAATCAAAGGGAATAAAGGAGGATAAAGGAGAGCTTAAGGATGGAACCTGTGACCCAAGCACCATTAGCAACACAGTAGCTGCTCTGAACTAAATCTGCATTTCTCTTATCCTATTAGCTGGGAAGGCCAGGTTATATTTACTTCTTGCTCCAATTAAAGAGCAGCAGAGAGCAGCACCACCTCCAGATGAAGCCTCCACAGCAGATTCTTCGTGCCGTTACTGCTGTCCTCTCCTTCTTCCTCCCTGCACAACTATGACCCGGGGAGGTCCCTCATCCTCCTCTGCTCTGGGCTTGTCAGGGGAAGGGCAATGCATATCCCAGCTCTACTTGCATTTAATCTTTCCTTACTGGCTCTGTGAGCACGTTGTCAGGAAAGGTGGGAAAAAGCCTCTCTTCACTGAATTGTAAACCGCAAACAGGGTGGCTGGGGGAGTGGGTCAGAGCATTATCTTGAAGTGTATTTTAGTGCCACCTGGGATTTAGGATATTCGCAAAGCAGCAGAAATTTTTATAGAGGGCTTGACACACAAATATCTCCAGTGAAGGAAAAGTACAAGTCCTTTTTCAGCTTCCTGCCTGCTACCCACAAAAGAGCTGCAGTGGGAGTCAAGATCTTGGAAAAAGATCATACCCTCCCAACCTGGAAGGACCTTGCTCATCACTTCAAAATACAAGAGAACAACATGCTAGAGCGTTCAGCTGTATTTTCAATTGCTAAAAAGCTTCACTTTCCATGAGAACAGGACTGGTTCTCCTGGATTCTCTAGAGGGGCTTAAGACCTCCTTATTTTCTTTTCAATACATCACTGGAGCTGGCAGCCACCCCTATTCACCAGGTTTCTTTTACTCCGACACACATTTATTTTCTGTTTAGGATAAAGTAATGAACATTACAGATTGCCCAGCAAAGGTGTGTTGTTACACCTCAGCAGGGGTAGCCCAGGGTAGAATAACAGCTCGGTTCTTGTGCCAGGTAACTGAAGGGACCATGCAATTGTGCGGAGACAGGCACAGCGGGACCAAGCCAGTATCTCAGCTGGCAAGCCAGTGTGAGATTTAACAGCCTAATGTAGTACCTACAGTGCTGCTCAGTGCCTGCCCTGAGGCGCCCTGTTGAGGACTGCAAGGGTTGTGCTGGTGAGGAAAGTGGAAGCAGGATTAGGCCAGATGCCAAAGGCTTGTGAACCAGGATTAATATGCGAAATCTTCTTCTACAGCACCTGTACAAGCCAACATGGTCATCATTCTTATTTCTTCTCTAGTCCACCTAGAAGATATTAGAAACTGCACAAAGTCCAGCAGCATTTCTGACTCACGGTCGCAGACATCATTTCTCATGAACAGGCTGCGATCTGGTGAGTGCCTCTAACAGAAGATGGCTGCTGTGTCAGACTCGGATGAGGAAGCCCATCCTGATCACCCCAGTCTTGTTACGTGAGAATTTGTAGCGTATTTCCCTTGAAACAAAGAAACACAGCACACAAGACAGCCAGAGACCGGCAGCATTTCTCTCCCAGAGCTACGGAGTGTTATTATCTTGGAAGGCAGCACTGCCATCTGGGGATGGAAAAACAATATTTCAGTCACAGTTCAGCTACTGTCTTGGAAGGGGGGTGGTGGTGGAAACATGGAAAAATAAATAGAAGCCTGCAGTAGCTCACAATTATTTTCTTAGAGGATACATGTATCAACAATCCCCTCTTGGATTATTGCTCTCAAATTGGTTTACATTATTTTTCCCTTTAATACAAAGGTTCTACCCTTCCAGAAGCATAAGTGGGGTCTTGCCTTTTTAATGTTTATATCATTTAACAACTGGCTACATGGTGCAAATGCTCTGCAATGAATTCCCTGTAATTCCTTGAATTACAGTATTATTCCCTTTTTGCTCACTTATACCAGTAAACAAGGAAAGAAGTGATTTGCTGAGCCCAGCTAATAAACTGTTCCAGAGGCTAGTCTGCAGTCTTCAAAATCCACAAAAAATAATAATTCAGACATTACCATGCCCATGTCTTTTGACATCCTACCGAGTCTACTGTCATTTTCTTTACACACAGCATTTATCCTGAAACACGTGTCTTATTCCTGGGAAAACTGCTGTCCTTTCTTCCATCTCATCTAGGTCTGTCAGGATTTCTTTCTGTTTCACTAGGAGAGAAATTTCTGCACATACTTACATAGCTAATTATTTCTCTGATCTTGCCTAAAATCCATGTAGAATATAGAGCTGGCAGTCTTAAAGAAAACCCACAACCTCAAAAACACACAACCCCCACTAGATCCAATAGTCAGCAATGCGATTTATCAAGAATTATTATATGCTGGCATGTAGCCAGCTGCTTCTGATATCCTGAATTGCCTATAAGTTTTCTGTATAAGTGTGTTCATATCAAATGTGATGACCTTAGAGGCATAAGCTGAGACCACATAGGGGCCAGAAGGGTGATTCCTGCTTCCTTTCTGGCCTTAACCTTGTGCTTCCATCCTTTCATGGAGTGGGCTCAGCCAAACAAAATGATTTTGCTGCAAACTTTGTGGTTGTATTTTATTTTTAATTTTCTGAGATGCAGGTAAATCTTCAGCCAGATCTGAATGCTGCGAACACTGGCACCAGGGGAAGATGAGATCCTGCAGTGAAAGTTGCTGTTTTGAGAGGTGGTATAAGATATGTATCTGCTTACACTGAGCATAGAACCACATCCTCCCACATGCAGTTTACAAATCTAATAACTGAGTCATATCTGAGGTATCACTTTTTAGACCAGAAAACTATCGCATGAAAATTCTGACAGTTCATGAGTTTTCTCAAAATCCATTTTTTGCTGCAAAGCATACAGAAGGAACCTTTCTTAAAAGTCCAAAACAACATAAAACTGAACAAGACTCTTAAGGCTGAGCACAGAGATTTTTATGTAGATTCTTATAAACAGATTATTAAGCACACCCAAATAGATTACCCCAAACAATATTATTTGAACTGACTCACTACCTACTTTTTATTTGCCATTTAACTGCAAATAACTGCCCTCTGCATGAAGCCACTTTCTTTTTATATCACTTGCTATTTTAGTGAGCCCATCTATCTTACCTCTGCTGAAAGGTTTCTCCTGCAGTAGACAGAAAACATTTTTAAGTCTCTCTTAGAAATCTTTATTTTTACACAATTTTCATGGAGAAATGCTTCATAATAAATGCCGAAGACCTTCTTATGCAGATGTTTACAAAATACATCTACCATCAGACAGGCTTTACTTACTCACAGGATAGAAATAATTTGGTGCAGCATTTATGCTGTCAATCTATTTAGCAGTTTTCTTAAAAATGAAGTGACCAGAGTGATGTTCAATGCAAATGTGATTCCCCAGCACAACTGGTTTCCAGATGTTCCAGATGTGGGAGCGTCCAAGCCATCAGCTGCCAGAAATGATGAAGAAGGGACAATTAAGGTCTGCCCTCCCAGCTGAAATCCAGTCTGCAAGATGACTAGGAGCAACTGCCTGCCCTCTTTTCTCATCTCTTCTGTAAATATGGAAGGGTTTTTGTTGACTGGGATCATATGAAGATTTTGGAACCTGACATAAAGGCTGGCCACCCTTTGTGCATAGTGTTTTGAAGGAAATTTTTGCATATTTTTCATACCAGAGATAGCTGCTGCTACTGAAGCTTGCCAGAATTTTGTGTACTTTCATGAGTACCAAACTTTTCTCTAATGTAAGACAATGAAAATGTTTCTTTTATACGGACAGCAAAAAAATATCTTTCTGCCCTTCAGGTCAATATTTCCAGAATAAAAATTAAATGTACTTGATAAGGTCCTCAAGTGGTTTGTTCATTTTTAACCAAGCCAACAACATTGCTCGTCAGGAACAGCAGAGCAAGCTTTGACCACTTTACACAGAAACTAGTATTGAGCATTAAGACTGCATAGCATCCTATCATCTCAGGCCAGCTTAATGGCTTTTCTGTCTGTAAGTCTCAAAGCACTTCTGAACCCCAAAAGATGCGGATTTTTTATTCAAAACTGCCCAGGGGTTTTGGACACCCAAATCTCATCAATTATAATGGAAGAAATGGTCTTTCAACCCCTAGAGGCAAGTCTGAAAAACTCAGCCAGATGGTATTGTTATTAAAGCACAGAGCTGGGAGTTAAAAGCTGCTGTGAAGAGCTTTGCAAAGAAAACAGTGATGTGCACTAGAACAATTAGCATTACTGGATTTACAAAAAAACGCCCAAACAAAACAGGTGCATGGGTACATAATTCAATATAGTCTGTTCTACACTTGGCAACACCTAAAAGTGTGGGCATACAAGTCCTTAGAACTTTTAGTTTTCTTGTGTCCTGTAAAATCCCTCTAAGATAATTCCTTCCTGTCTGTTGGACTTATTTTGCTTCTGCAGTAGCACCTCTGGAAGTGGTTGATACATGGCTGAGTTTTATATTTGTACTTTAAAACAATTCTAACCATCATTATGTACTGAGGGCAATCCAAACGGAAAAAAATTGCATATTTTTACCCCCACTGGTACTTTAAAGTTATTGTTTCAACTCAGTGAGTGCAACTTATTATGAAAGCTCCATGCTAGTATCTCTTTAGGATGGACTACAAGCCCATGTGTGGACTGTAGGCCATCAAGGCTTTTAACACCTGAGAAGAAATAAGAAAAACAAGAGAAAAACCAGAAACCAAAAAAAAAATGCCCAATCACTAACCTATTTGACAACATAAAACGACATTGTGTCCTCTATTTTATGGGAATCAAGGAATCAAAAGAACAAAAATACTGCATGTTGGAAAAGAAAAATTTGGAGAAGGAGGAAATTAGAACATGCTTTCAAATCTGGATTTTCCTTTACATTACACAGGCCTTCTACAAAATATGGTGGAGTGGCCAGCCAGACACAGATCTAATCAGGTCATGGCTCAGCAGGTCATGAACTGCTTCCTCTTGGATTGCAGTGGGGCTATCCTGCTGCCTCTCCCCATCTATCAGCTCAGAAGGCCAGTTGTCCTGAGGTCAACCTGTCTTATTGTTGAAAACTGAGGCAAAGAAGGTGTTAAGTACCTCAGCCTGACAGAGTGACAGCATTCATTTTCACTGGACTACATTTTGACCCTTTAACTGGAATGAAAGCTTGCTAACAGTCAATGGTAGCACAGCTCTTGAGCTGCTGCACTGAGGAGTGGAAGGGCATTTCCTCCTGGAGACCAGAAGCAAACTCTAGGAGGATCAGGGCTTGTGTTATTCATAATCCATACAACTGTTTCTCCCCTATAACCACTACAAGAGAATAACCCAAGCTATGTCTCAGGGATTGTATCTCAATGATTTTCTGCATGTCTACTTCCTAATTGTTTTATAGCAGAGAACTTGTTCTCTTATCTCCTTTGCTCCATATTACAGGATATTGCTGGACTCTCAAAAATCACAGCAAGAAGAAGATACCTATTTTTTTTAAAAAAGGTATTATATTTTAGAAAATTTCTGTTTTGGATTGTGGTCAAAGCATTAATAGTCTATCCTTCTGTTTGTCTTCCACACACGTATGCTTTTGCATTTAAGTCTCAGTCTTGGCAAAACAGCATCTTGTAGGATACAGTGCCTTCCAGGGTCTTTGAAGTGACACTTTCTTGCTGGGAGTCGCATTTGTTCTGAAAATGAGGGACCAGTGAAAGTGGCAAATCACAGGTGGGGTGCGATGTTTCCTCTGCATAACATGAACATTGAACTCTTTATTGGGAAAATATGAAAGAGGTATGTGCAGGGTATTCCTTCTAAGGTAAATTGAGTATCCAGCTCATGGTGTACCTTTTCTGAGGAAGCTGACTGGTTGTGGAATAGGTTCAAAACTCTCTGTGGAATAGTGACACCAAGTCACAGCTGTAAACAGCTGCACCTATAAAGCATGCCCATAGCACCTAGGTTTAAAGCACTGTCAATTTTACAAGGTTGCAGTAAAGGACCTGTTAAAGAACTTTGGGAAATGGAAGCAGAAAGTATCACAGAGAAGCAAAAGAATCTCCAGAGAAGCAGCCATCTGAAGGGGGAGTGAGAAGATGGAAGCTGGACTTTTTTCCCTGTCCCAGGAGTGGTGAGGAAATGAGTGGAGAGTGGAGAGTAGAAGAGCATGAAAAAAAGTATCAGCATCTCACAAATGTCAGAGTCAGCATATGGGACTGGACAGGCCTTTGGCCAGACACTCTTCATCTGCTCTTTTGTCATTTGCTGCTGTGTCAAGCTCTGCATATTTGTATTAGTGAGAGCAAAGAGGATGACCCTATGCATCTATCTACTAGAATCTTGGTGGGCTTTTAAAGAATTCAGAGTTCTATATTATTCAGCGCTCTGAATAATATAGGAGTCATTAAAAATATGAAATGAAGGGTTAGTTCCTGAGAAACAAGGAAACTCAAGGGTTTTCTTACGGAAGATTTATTGAGGGTTACCTTCAGGCCTGTCCCAGTAAGTGTAACAGTTTGGTCATGAAAGGAGCCAACCCTGCTGGCTGTTCAGACCAAACAAGACTGGAGAGCTGATGAGGCCAGAGCAGTGGTGACCCAGTAACTGGATCAATAGGGGATGTGCAACTGATATAACTGGGACACCACATGGAAGGAAATGTTACAGCTTCTCTGTTTGCTTTTTTTTCTTTTTTTTTGGTGTAGGATACTATTTTTGTCAACCCAAAAGTTTCTCCATGCCCCCATTTATAAATTATATGTGATTTTCTTTAAAGAAACCATATAAAATAGATGGGATGTTTCACAAAAGCAGGTTTGTAATGGACACACTAATGCTGGCTGAACTGTAATGGGATATCTACATAGAGGGAAAAAACCCAACTCTCAGAGGAAAAAATGCCCTCCCACCCCTGCCTTATCTTGAAAGGTAGCAAGAGAAAGTTTTTCCCCATTCCAGTAAGCAGTCTTGCCTGAGGCCATTGTTCCAGCTACACTGCAGGGGAAGAGCCTGGAGGAGCCATCACATGTCCCAGCCTGCCCTTTCTAACATGTACCCTTTATGTTAAGGAGGCAGCTTTATTTGAAAACGTGTCTGCTTGAAAAAGAACAAGGATTACGATCTCACTCCACAGTGGGAGCCTGCAGGAAAGAACTGGCCTAGCTTTGTTAAAATGCCTTTCTCCATGAGCTGGATGCTATCTCTGCAGTGTCCAGTCCTGCTTATATGCACATCACCCCTCCACCTACTGCTCCCAGTGGCTCAGTTGTTTTGTGGCTGTCCCAGCAGAAGTAAGTTCAGCCAAGATACCTCTTAAAGACAGCTTTCTGATGAAGGTGAAGCAAGGCATGAGGAAGGGCACTGGCATGCACGCAAGGATGCCCATTATGCTCAGTGTGCACCCTAGTCCACTGGGTTCAACCTCTCTGAACAGTGAGGGAATTTGCAGGTGCCCATCTGCTGTTTGTAAAGCTGTCTGAGCTTACGCTATCCTAGCAATTTTCAGTTGCATGGTGGCATTTTGTCCAAACAACAGCAATAAAGCAGCAAATCAAGCTAAGGATTAAGACTTCCTTAGACTGTGAAGTTTACAAAAGCTGTGGAAAAAAGGAATAGAATTCATAGTCCCACTACCAAATCTAGTGCTAATTATTATTTAAGCTGTAACCCAACTAAACAAGGCCTTTAGAGACTTTTATCCTGAAACTGAAAGGACATTTTCTTCTGAAAACCTAACCTTTTAAAGACCTTGAAGTGGACCACCTCCTTGTTGCATGGGTACAATGCGGAGCCCCACTGACACTGCAGACAGGCTCACCTGCCACAGAGCTGCCTGCAGGAGGCCTTTTAAAAGAGATCTGTACTCCTCAAACAGCCAGGGAAAGCAGCAAGAGGATTAGTGACAACTCATTTCTCCTGTCTGCTACAATCAGCTAAGGACTTGGAAAGGACAGCTTTATTCTTTTGAAGTCGAAGTTGTGTGGGGTAAATTGATTCTTTTACCCTAAATCTTTCTCTGTAGGTAGGAGCTGAACTGATTTCTTCCAGGTACCCAGGAGTGTCATAACAGGTTGTCTGTCGTTCCATTACGCTGCTCCCGACACCTCTTGCTGATGGCAGAGGCAGCACCATTTACCTGTTGTTTTTTTCCTGACAGAGAAATCACAACCAATACAAGTCAGTCACTTTCCTTCGGAGGGTAGCTGAAAGACAGGAACATTGCTTCTGAATTAAAGCCATTCTGAAGAATCTTATTGTCCCCTTGGGCAAATACTGGAGGGCCAGCTTGTTAAATGGTGTAAATCAGCACAGTCACAATTTCACCTAAACTTCTAAACAAAAGGTTTTGCTGCCACTCTGAAGAGATACCTGACCTCTATCATGAGAATACTTTCAGATATCACTCTAGTAAACCACTGACAGTTGAGAGCACAGTATAAATTTCGGTGATGAAAAGATTCATGTAAACAGAGTGACTGACAACACGGGATCTACTTTGCTCAATTGAAATCAAGTGTGATGTATCCAGCATAACCCAAAGTTACTGTGAAAAGCAAACATATTTGTAATTCATCTGTTAGAACAGCAGCAGAAGCAAATTAACTGACTGCTACCATCTGAGAAATTGGATAGAAGCATTTTAGTTGGAAGTCAAGTTTGTGAGATTTACCTTATATTCTGCTTATTTAGTTTTATTGTCTGAATCTGAGAGGTCCCACTTCAACAATGAATTCAAATGCATTTTTAGACTTTGGTAAAGCAAATGGAACTATTGTAAAACCTTTGGGCTGTCAATCCATAATTCAGTAAGTGAGCCTTTCTATTAAAATTCAGTGGCTATATCTACCCTGACCTTTGAGGGCCTCTCTGCTTGCCTCTAAAGTTTACGCACTGTCTATCCTGACTATGAATTTGCCCTCTTTGAAGCATCTGACAGTGCAAGTGCCTGAGAGTGTCTCAAAATTGGGTGTTTTAGGATGCCGGGAATGAATTCAGATGTTGCCAGAGAGCCCCCGCCCCCGGAGCTTGTGCAGAGGTAACTGCACTCACTGAAAGCTGGGAGAGGCAGAGGGGGCAGGAAAAACTGCCCTTTAGTAGTACCTATGGAGGGCTGTGCAGACAAAACCAGCCTCAGAACAGAACCCTCTCAAAAAGGGCTGGACCATAATAATTTAAGCATAAATTAGAGAAGTAGCTATCAAATTAAATAAAGCCATAATTCTAGTTAACCAGATCTTTGGCTGGTTAAAAATTCAAGGCAGCAGTTTCACCCTGTAGTTTTGCAACCTAATTTGAAAGACATTTATTCCCTCCCTGCTCCGCTTCACTCAACCATGACGATCATCAAACAGAAGTTGTTCAGCCTCATTGCATGAGATGAGCTGTCTGGCTCACAAGCAGTCAAACCTTCTCCTCCCCTCCAAACTCTTTTGTAACTGAGATATTGATCCCCCCTTTTATTACAATAGTTTGAAGGTGTAGAAAAGTAAAATATCAGTGTGTAACCTGCAACCTTTTGGTGACTTTGCCACAGGAGTGGGGGGAGGAGGGAGGGAAATGACCGGGGATGGGGGGGACACAGATTTTGAAATGCAGATTAATCATAATTGTTATTCTTACAGAAAATTTCCATCTGTGCTTGTGCCTAGTTCTCATTTTATGTCACTGTTATTATCACTCCCTTCAGCTAGGGAAGGAGGAGCCCTGGGTTTTGATTCAGATTTCTAATGAGAGAAGAACAGAGAAGAGCTGAAAAGAGCAGAAGGTACCCACATGGGCGAGATCAGTACCCAGAGAGAACGTGGTGTAAATTAAATGGCTGTATCTAGTCCTTCAAGCAAACTGGGTCTGGGAGGGCTCCCAAGATACTACTGCAAGGAGCAACTCTAGCCACTGATTTAGAATATAAAAAGTGGTGTTGCAAAGGTAAATAAAACCTAGTGGAAGAGAAGGAGGTGAGCCAAAGGACACAACCTCTTTTGGAAATAAAGAAATGTAGGTAAAAGTGCATTATGTAACCGGCATTAATGATATAATGAGACATGAGGTAAAATACAGAATAACACAGACAAAGCAAATTTTTGAGTCACCGCCATTTCAAGGAGTCTCTGTCGAAGCATTTTTTTTGTCCTAGGAGAAAATGTTATAGACTCCTAGAAGGAGTGGAAATGAAACCATCAGATCTGAGGTAGAAGCAAGGCACCTGAATTAATCATTCTGCAATGATGAGTCCCAAATAAGGCAAAAAAAGACAAACATGACACAACATTTCAAAAAAATGGTGTGCTGGTCCTCAAAGAGTCCTCCAGTATCTTTAGAACTATAGAGATGTAAGAAAAATTAGGCAAGAAAATTTTAACCTGTAATTTACACAGACACAGAAAACAAGATATCCTGGTAAAAAAAAATCAGCAGGAGAGAGATATTTTAGACTTCAGTTTTTCTCTATGCTTCACATACATTTTCCTACCAGGACCTCATCTGCAAGACAGATGTTTTCATTTCCATATGTTTAAAATACCTGACTCACAATAGAAATGCTGCAGATCAAGCAGATGCAGTACACTTTTCCTAGACCGGCAGAGGCATCAAAAACTTGAGCTGTTGGAAGAGATTAGCAGAACCTGGCCTGCTAAGCTAAACTATAAGAATTACGGGGATGGATAAGACTCTTATCTAATAATATGCAGGGTGGAGGAAGAAAGAATAAGTGCAGAGACACTGGAATTTTTTAACTCAGAGGCAGTACTGGCACAAGAATAAATGATTATAAAGCAGTCATTTAGACTTGAAATGAGAAAAGATTTCTAACCATCACCGAAGTGAAGCAGCTTTATAACGGGAAAAAGCAGTGTTAAAGATAGGGCTTAAGAGCTATTGTTTAATGAATGGGATTGAACATGAAAATGATGAGAAGAGAATAAAAATATGAATGATTCCTTCTAGTTCAGTTTTTGCTACAAAAATCCCTTTGATTTTTTCTGGAGTGCTAGATAAAGATGAATAAATACATTTTCTTTAATTATCACCTGCAAGTTATTTTCTAAATTGCATTAATAGGAACACTAAAGAACACTAATTATCCACTAATTAAAATGCAAATGTAATGCTAATAGTCACCTTTCATTTGCCACATCTCACAACTGGAATATCTGAAACTAATCTAATATAGTGAGAGTCTATGAAAGATCCAACAGTTTTATTTGCTTAGTATTTGCTAGGTAGTAACACAGGGTTCCAGGAGGAGATAAATTACATTGCTTGATGAAGAAGGGATAGAACTTAATTTCAAGATACGTGCCTCATTGTAAAGATCATTGTCCCTGGATAAGCGATGAATAAGAATTAATGTGCTCCTTTCTTTTCCCCCTCCCCATCTTTCCCTTAGTGAATCACAGCATGGGATACCGCAATGATCCTTATTGTAACAATATTGCTCTTGTGGACAGATGTCCTATATTACCAGGATAAAACCAGACAGGGATTTGCCTTAGGTTCTTTATGCATAACTCTACTAACACAGCTATCTATCAGCTTCAGCATATACACACACACAAAAACATGTTTACCTGTTTCCAGATGCCCTTGTACATCCTTTTCCCTGCCACTGGATTCCAAGTATGAAACACCTGTAGTAGGAAAGCACTTCTAGGAGGAATCTCCTCATGATAGGCCTGGGCTGTTTCATGCAATCTTCTCTTCACACAAGAGGGGTCATAGGGCAAAACAGAGGCTTCCCTTAGAGTGGAAACATGCACACCTGGGCATAACATGCAAACCTTTAGAGCCACTGAAAATCAATATATCCTCTGCCCTCTAAAATAAATGTTTTTTTAACTCTTCTACAATAGTAGAGTCCAGCAAGAACTAATGGAACATCATTGTTTTCAGGCAGAAAATATATGCTTAAATAACACTGAAATCAAGTCAATGTCTCTGTCTTCAGAAACCCAATTGTCTTATCTTGTTCTGCACAATTAAGTAATTGTGTTATATAGCACATTACACAATAATATGGTTATAATTGCAATAGCCAAACTATTTTAAATGATATTGAGAATGTATTTATTCTGCTTTATGCAAAAAGCTGGTGGCTGTATAAAATGAGGTTTTGAATAAGCTGCTTGAAATCCTAGGAGGCATATTAAAGTGTTAAAAGTAGAGCCTAAAAAAAAATAATAACAAGAAAAACAATCACTTCATCCATAATGTCTATATTACTTTCATAGTGCTTAGTTTAAGTGCTTCAACAACTTTCATTATTACCTTCTCAGTGTAATATAATCTCAATGTTCACTAGACCATTTTTGTAACATTTCAGTGGAACCACTAATACAAGAGTTGTATCTATCATTAATAAATTGTGAGTCTCAAGCAAATGGAAAATTCTGGAATTAAGAAAATTGAGAAAAATTAATGGAGACTTTCACCCTTTAGAAAGAAGTATGACAAAGTCGTGATCTCCAGGAAACTAAAGGACTCTTACACAAAAGGTTATATAAGAGCAGGGAAATTCAAAACCGGGTGTTACTTACCAAATGTTAAAGGTATGCAGAAAAGAAAAAGACTTCAAAAAAGAAGCATTGCAGAACCCAGAGCAATTGATTTAAACAAATCAGTGGCTAGCCTTCTTTTCAGTGCTTCCTTTCTGCAGCAGAAAGTGACTGAAGGAAAGCCTGAAAGCAAGAATTCCTGAAAGATCAATAAGTAGATGGTGGAGAAAAGCACCAGTGAACCTAGTCAAGTAGTCAATATTACACAGTTGATGAATGAAGAAGGGGTTTAAGAAACTGTTGACTCTAATGGGAGCTAGAGAAGTCTCTCAGACTCCAAGTTACTAGTAAATTTTCCCTTGAGGGTAGTGGGGAGGAGGGAAGTCAGGGGCCACTTCAGGCAAATGGCTCGAACAAAGAGCGGGCGCTGCTGCAACCACCCTGGGTAGTGCTTTGGGGCAGAGATGGTTGCTGTAGCTGAGACGAGAACCTAGAATAGGTTATACTGGGACTCAGAGGTTAACAAGATTGGATCGCGCCACATTAAGCTCCCTGTTCGGGAGAGCAGGAAGTTCAGTGCTACACCTTTATGGAAATATTAACCATTATTCTCACTTCCAGGGCCTTCACTGCTGCTACTACATAAAAATGGGGCTAATGGGATGAGCTTGGCTTATCTTATCTGTGGGGAGCATCCAATTGATTTTGTCTGTATGTTACAGCTTTGCTGCCTGTTTACTCCTCTTTGGTTAACGTCTTCTCAAATAGTACCATTGACTTACTGCCTGAAGTGCTCAGCTTTTTTCTTCACTCAGATGTTTTTGCTTGGGTTTTACTGTCCTGTTCTGCTCCAGATTCTTAAAAATTAAGTAAGTGTGTTTGGCTTCATTTTTAATTTGCCTCTTGCATCCACTCATTCAGAGAAATGTTTTGAATGAGCTGCCCACTAGCTATCTGATTCCCTTACCATACAAAGGGTCACACACAGAAGTGGGTCATCTGGCCCAACCTCCCTGCTCAAGCTGGGTCATTCTAGAGCACATGGCACAGGATTGTGTCTAGATGATCCTTGAATATCTCCAGTGAGGGAGACTCTACAATCTCTCTGGGCAATCTGTTCCAGTGCTCAGTCATCCACACAGGAAGGGAGTTCTTCATCATGTTCATGAGGAACGTACTGTGCTTCACTTTCTGTCAGTGCAGGATCTCCACTTTGATTTGTATACAGCAGATTTTGTGTATTTCTCTGATAGAGAGGGCTATAATCAAGCAACTACTTTGAAGCTGATTTGGTAAACAGCCAAAAGTGTTTTCCAAGACATCCACATAAGCACTTTTGTATGATGATAGTTGAAATTACCTTCTTTCTCTTGCTAAACACCTTCTATACTGTGCAAAACCAATAACCGAGGTCCCTTTTGTACTGAAGAGACAATGTAATTCAAGTTAAACCTGAACCATAACCATGACAGAAAGCTATTGTCCTGAAGTAACACTTTCCAGAAATACAGCTGAAACCTGCATACTGCAAAGGGATAAAGAAAAAATATTAGATAGCAATGTATTGGGTTTTGCTAAGCCATTTTACTGAAGGAAAGAAAAGAACAATTCACACAAATGAAACCTTGGCAGTTCTCCTTGGGCCCATAAATTCCTTGATGAGACAAAATACAAATGAAGAGATGCATTAGAATTTTCTGAAAGAAGTAGACATGATATTTTCATTTGGCTTTCCTTCTAAATGAAATGTATTAATAATATTACACTGATGTTTTAAAAATAAGCCTTGTCTTGAGGGAAGAATCACAACCTAAAAATCGCTTCACAACTCTTCAAGCATTAAAATCACACAGGCTTCCTAAAGAGCAGCTTCTTAGGAAATGAATCCCATTCTGTGATAACTCCAAAGTTTTCTTCTGTCTACCAGTGCATTCTTCTACACTTTGCTTCTTTTTCTGTACTCCAGTTCTCTGAAGTATTGCTCTCGAACGCCCCATCCTCACAACACATTTATCATCACACGAGAGTACTAGCTTGAAAAACAGAAAATATTTCACCAGGCAAGAATTGTTTTTTAACAAGGTTAAAACCAGTAGACTACAATTAAACAAAAAATATCACTAGCAAGTCAAATCAGACCCAAAGTCAATAAACTTCCTGTAAAGATGAATGAATAGGCTTTGAAATGTATTTTGTTATAAGTCAATAATTATTTTGGTGCCTTTATGCTTAATCTGTGTACTTTTATGGGGGTATCTCTTCTACAGTCCCCTTTGCATCTGCAGGAAAAAATCTTCTACAATACCTTCCCCTCTGCAAGAAACACGGACTTGTTGCATATTTAGAAGATATTGTCTTTCTACGTAGGAAAACAGATACTCAATCTAAATAATAATAAAGTAGAATAAAGATATGGCCACATTCTCAGTGACTCTTTCAGCAAAGCACCCAGTTGAAATTCCATCTCCCAGACTGATGAGTAGCTAACTGTATGTAAAACTTTGGGCATATCACTCTCAGTCTACCCTGATGCAAGGCATATTTATAGCTCTTATCAAATGAGGTGGAGACCATGAGCTAGTCAGGATATTTGTCTTCTATCTGACAAACATAGCCTTTTAGTATTAGATAAAGACCAAAGACGAAGGAGCAGAAGCCTAACCTGTTCCCAATATGAATATTATAATTGTTAGAGTGCAGATTAGACTGGGTTTTAATTGTTTGTATCTAGATTCTTAAAATTTTCTAGCTTGGTTGAAGAGCAACACCATCCCAATACGGGTTTCAGCATGCAGGAAGATAATTCCTCTACCACAGTACTCTGCAGCCTCTGCCCACAGAAGCAGTCACATGGCAGTAGGAGCAAATTCTCTACATCTGTGCTGCTTCCAACTAAGGACAAGCTTCTGGGTATAATCAGGATTTGGACAGGGTACAAGTGTTTCAGATTCCTAGGGAAAAAGGGATACCTTCTAGATGCATGCAGTGTAACAGTATTTATTCTTTATTCCAGCTGTGACATTTTAGGACTTTTCTGATGTAATGGAAATATCTACTTGAAAAAACCTGCAATATTCCTTCTATATCTTGAATGGTGACTAAATGCCCCTAGGGAAACAGTGTGAACGTATAGGGTTGGGTCCACTCCAGTTCGCTCTGAAAGTCTAGGCATGATGCATGAGAAATAGAGAAATAAGCAAATGGGCAGAGAAGGGAAGAAGGAGGAAAGAAAGAGAATAGGCTACAACTGGAAAGACACTCTTGAGAGATATTAAGAAAAATATCTCCCACACATGAAAAAGAGTCGTATTATTGTAGAGGAAACCAGCAGAGCAAAGAGAATCCTCTCGTAAGAGCATCTCTGCTTCAATGAGAAACTGGACCAGCAGAAAGCTTCGTTAATAAAAGCAAGAAGGAGGGAGTGCTCCTGAAGAAAGGTTCTCCTGCTCCTCCCCCAAGTCGAAATGCTACTTACTAATAATTTTAATTAAGAGAAATGTTTTAAAACAAAAAATATTGTAGATGGAGCTTTATTTAACTGAAAATAATTTTAATGTTGACAACATGATCTTTATGGGGAAGCCATAGCACAGTGCTAATATTCAAAGTGCTCTCCCACCTTGATGCAGTGACAGGATGTCCTTGTGCATGTCAATTGTTTTTCCACATATTGAGAATTGTAGATCTCCAGGAACATAGTGACTTTTGTCATCCAGTGAAGGCTTCATATCGAGCTTCTCGCTAAAAATAGTGCGATGAAACGGTGACAAGTGAGAGGATTCAAACTCAGCACCTCCTCACAAGAATTTCAGTCGAATCTTTTTTGTCACAGCAGTGTGATCTATGTGTTTCAGTTTTCCATCTTTACCTTCCTTCCATTCCTGTATCTTGCTTTTAATTATGATTATATGTATCTTGGAAGATTAAATAGGAGAAAGGAGTACAGTGGCTGTATTGTTTGTCCCCTCATCCCCACTTCTTTGCATGCTCCAGGTGCCTGGAGCTTTGTCTTTCAAAAGTGCTACAACACAGAGCTCTGCAAACATTTCCTGATTTATGCTATAAGACATTAATTATAGTATTTATTTAAATTAAACCATTTGTATTCACAAAGGGTACTTTCAAACCAATTTTGTTCACAAAATTGCTCCTACTATTTATTACTACATTAATATTAATTGTTTTAATTAAATTGCAGTGATTTCAATGTTACAAGCCATAAGGAATAATACACAATGCATTCATCAGAAAATTTGTGAGGGAGTTGGAGGGGAGCATCAAAACTTTGTTATAGCCCGTGGGAAAGAGAGTTATTTAGTATGTTGAAGTCTGTGTGTACCCATCAGATAAGTGAACGTCTCATGTCTTCAACAGACCACATAAGTCTGGTTCAATTTGACAAATATACACTCAGGATTGTATATTATTGTATTAATATTTTAATGATTTAAAAGAAATAAATCAGGATTTCCAAGCAAGCAGTGTAAAGGAACATTCAAACCCAGAACAAAGGAAAAAATGTCCCCATTCTAAGCAGGCCATAGCTCTCTGATGACAAAATGCCTGAAGCAGGACAAGCAGGCAGCTCCTGACTGGGCTCAAAGCTCCCTGAAATTCCTTGGGAGCAGTATTCTAAGCCTTGACATTTCAAACAGATGAATGTTTCCCTCCTCAGCCCATCCTTTTCTCCTTTTCCCTAGTGCTCTCATATCTTCTATTTAAATACTCATTACTTGGATGCTGTGGTCACACAGAATCGATTTCAAAGCTTTGCTTCCACACACAGAACTGAGCAGCCACAGGAGCAGGGCTTTGAAGGAGCAGAAAAGACAAGCAGCTGAGTTCACACAGCTTGAAATACTGAGATGCAAAAAAAGGACAAGCGAAGGGGAAACTCGAGTCTCACATCAGAACCAGCGTTACTGACACTTGTTATACGTTATATGACAGTCCTGCTTTTCTTCAGGGAGTAAGGTACAGAATCTGGGGTCTTGCTCCAGTCCTTGGTCCAGTTGCACCTAAAGTTTGCATAAAGCTTCTCTTCAGAGAGGGGGGAATGACCAGGCATCCCCTGTGAGCAGTAGGGTACTTAGCCAGACACACGTATCTTAAGCTTTGCTGCAATGTACCCATGTGGGATTTTTTCCAATACATTTCAGAAGTGAGTTACTGATAGCCTACTTGTTTCTTAACCAATGGGACAGCATTGTTCAGTTCACTGAAATCACTCTACAGAGTGAAATCACCCCAGTACCCTTCATTCCAGCATCAATTTGGCATTCAGGCATTTCAGTATTTTTAAATACTATTCAATAACAAGTTCCTCAGCAATCATGATCACACAGACACTCTAGTTCTTAGAATAACTCCTTGCTCAGGAATGAAGCAATTTTAATCAATCTTTTCATCTGATTATCAAGGCTACTGGGATGGTTGGGGACTAGAGTACTTGCTCTGTGAGGAGCAGCTGAAGGAAGGGCGCATGTTCGGCCTGGAGAAAAGATGGCTCCAGGTGGACCTGATGGCTTCCCCTGGTACCTATGAGGTGGTTACCAGGAAGACAGAAACAAATCCTTTACTGTGGTGCATGATGAAAGAATGACAAGTGGTCATAAAATGGGAGTTTCTGACTTGAAATACAGAAAAATAAAAATTTCAATAAGGAAAACTAAGCATGGGTATAAGTGGCCCGGGGCTGTGGAAAAAGCCAACTCTGAATTCAGTGCTGACCCCATTTCACCCAGGAAGTTTGTCTAGGAGACCTCCAGCATAATTTTCAGCCCAAATGAGTTTGTGGCTCTGTGTGGATCTTATGACTAGAGCTATGCCAAGGGACCAAAGCCTCAGGATATGTGCACTAATGCAAACCTCAGTCTAGCTCTGAAAAAGCCCTGGAGTCTCAAGAGTGAATTTATAACTTTTCACAGCACTGTGAAATGAGTAAGATAAACTCAAGCCATGTCTGTTCTGTATTCTCTATGTGCTATTCTAGATAAGAACTTAAAATGATAAAGCCCTATCTATCCTCTAGTCAGTAACCATTCTATAGCAATATTTATTATTTCAGTTTTACTTTAGACTTTTAGTTTTGCAAACATAGGTATAGCCTTCTAACTCTGTCTTACCTCTAGGAAATACAAAATCATTATTTTCTAATGTATACAGTTCTTTAAGGTGCCATGATTCTGTGCATATGTGATCCAGTTTGAACAGAGTCAGAAATGAATTTTATTCATATTTAGAATAATCTATGGTCCATAAATATTCAGAGGTTTATTTTCAGATAACCATGTCAGAATAGTCCTCCAGTGAACCCAACTTTCATTTTAAGGTCTATACTAGGCCATATTGGGATTTCAAGGCAAATGAACATTTCATATTATTAACATCTCATGTGATGCACTGCATAGTCTGTATAAGGATGTTCTCATTAGTACCTATCGACTAAAATGGGGCCACAACTTCTGTTACCATTTATTAGGAGCTTTGTTATTGATAAGATTTATTTGTTTTTGTTTCTACACATAATGACACTTCAATGTAAGAAACCAAATCCTAAGAGGTGATAAATATATACCCACGTAAGAAGTTAATCCTACTTTATGATAGATAGAACAAAAACATATTTGGGAACAGAGTTGATCTAGAGATTTTATGCAAGTTCTGCCACATGGACCCAGTGTGGCACTGATTATCCTGTGAAATGCAGTGGTCTGCCTTCTCTGTTTTTCAGGACAGCTGAATTCAAAAGGCAAGAAGCACAGGAAAGAACCACCAGGGCAAGCAAGGAGCTCAGCTCGCAACATGAAGGTTGAGAGAAGATATGATTTTTCTCTCTAAATACATTAGAGGCTGACAGCAGGAGGAGAGAAGGCCTATTAAATCTAAGGAACGACACTAACACAAGAACAAATGGGTATGTGGTATGACTCAGTTTAGGCTGGAAGTCAGGAATATTTACGGGAATGGCCTTTCAGTATGAGTAATCAAGAGGAAAACAACTTGCGTAGCATTAAGATAAGGCTTCATTAACTGTATGACACAATTTCTCTTGATGGCATGTATTCAGGAATTCCCTTCAGTCTTATGAAATGTGTTAACAAGGTACATCTACTCGGATAAGGTTCCTCCTCCATGATTGCTGTCTAAGGATAAATTTAGGATGGGAAAACATTCTCTTCCGTGTGACTAAGCAGAGCAATCTTGCATCTTAGATCGGGAGAGATATTACATAATTTGTTCATGCCTCCTTTCCTCGGAACAGAATATCCTTTTACTTTAAAATCCTGGCTCCCCAGAAGATTAGAGGAATTTTGTAACTGATCACAGTAAAAGACAACATATTGAAGTCCATATATTATATGGCTAATGCTATGGCTTCTCAACATTAAATAAAAGCAAACAGTGGGAGAGTCAAGCTGCTGGAATCACAGGGTAACTGTTAGAGAAAAAAACCCCAAAACCTCGTTGCTGCTTGTTACTCCTTGTTATTCCTTGCTTACTTCTTACCAATCTTTGGAGGATAAAGAAACCTCAAACCAACACCAGTAGCTATGTAGCAATCAGCAGATCTTGGAGTAAAGGGTATTTCACTAAAGGGAACATTGCCTAGGTGCTCACAATTCTAAGATAATACACATTAAATAATAAAAAAAAAAATTACTCCTGACACAAAATAACATGCCACTTAAAAGAACAACTAAATTTGCTATTACAAAATAAGTATGTGGCCAAACCCCCAGACTTCTCATAAAAGCAGATTATAAACTAGCATGAAATCAGATTAATAAAAACTTCACAGTGAAATGAAAGACAAACAAATCCTTTAAGAAAAGAACATCACACACACAAATGGGGCTTAAAGACCATGGAAAGCAGGACAAATTAAAAAAAAAAGCAAACCATAGCTTGTAAAATAGCCAGCAATAGTATATTGTGTCTACTATGGCTGCACCTGCAGTATAAAACCCCTTTGCTCTCTCAAAAGAATCTTTTCAAATTATGGATTTGCAACCCTAAGATTTCCTGTTGCCATGACAGCATGAAACTCTTGTTGCCCATCATTATGGATCATATGTTTTAGAAATTTGATTATATTGCTGCAGTATTTAGGTTGCTTGGAAAACACCCTGCTGCTTTTCAATGTATTTAATTTTTAGGGAGATGGGGTTTATTAATTCTTTCAAAAGGCGCTCTTATAAAGGGTGACATATCAGAAATATAGTGTGTTCTGTTCCAAACAAAATAAGTCTTTCTATGAGCACAAATATTTTACTGGATATTTAAGTAACATAAACCATAGTGCTATGAAATTCTATAAATCTACGCTAGAGATAAGACTCTCTTAACCTGGATGGATGGTTCTGTGAATAATGGAAATTTACATTTTCAGCTCAAATAACCCTTTCTAGTCCTGCATTCTATAGGACTAATTGCTAAGTGTACCACATTTGTTATACAACATTTATTTAAGGTGGCAGTTATGCTTGGAAAAGGATGGGCTGATAGTTGTATCAGGATATCCCCTGATGTGAAAGTTTTTGGTTTACTTTATTTGGTGGGGAATTTTTTCTTCCTAACTTTCACATATGGCAAATGGCAAGGAGATGTGAGCCTTATTGAATTATTCCTTGCTGGCTGCAGAGATTCAGTCCTCTAAGCCCCAGGTACAGTAAATCAGAAGTGACAACAACTCTGGCAAGTGGATAGACCGACAGAACGTCTTCTGCTCACGTTATTGGAGAAACTTCTGATTGATCTCTTAAAATATATTTATATATATAATAAAAGTATAGGGGCTTTATTCTTGGATAATACTAGCAAATGCATCCTCTGCTTTGTTGAGAATTACCATTAGCAGCTCTCACACATAGGCTGAAGCACAGGAAAGGTTTCCAAGGGCAGGAAGCCACTGGAGCACTGCTGGGAGCAAAGAAGCCACATAACTCTGACGTGGGCAAGTCTGCTCTCTTGTTGTCTCCTACAAAAAAAACCCCAACTTTTTCTTTGTCTTTCCTCCATCCCATACAGCACATCAAATGATACCACCATTTTGAGAGACACGACAACAATGTAATCTGTATCTTATAAAATAAATTTTTGTGATTTGCCATTTGCCAAACAAGAAAATGAATATGAAATTCTCCATTAGGGTACCATCAGTGGGATCATTAACTTGGGCAAATACATCATGATCTAGTGACACAGCATCAGCTAACAGGATTAACTGGTTGATTTTATCCCCTTTGGTCCTACTTCAAATTTCTACATATGGTGATTGTAAATAGCACAGTTGTGTTTTAAGTAGAGAGAAAAGGATATATCTATGTACACATAAGATGTAATTTCTCTATCATACAAGGCATGCACAAGCTCTTTCTCAAACAACAAAGGTGTTTTGGTAGTGAAGAGGAGTAGTGGAGAAGAAAACATAAGAAACATATGTTTTACAACCTTTTTCTATCATTAAACATGGCATATAACTAAAAAGGTACTAAAACTGATAATGGGTTTGGAAAAACCAAGAAATTAGCTCTGAATTCAAGGTGAATTGCTGAATTAACATGAAAAAGTGAGCAGTATATTCATATACCGTATAGAACCCAACTGCCTCTGTAAAAGATTGTATTTATGATGTGTGAAAAGCAAAGTTAAGCCCCCCAGTAAAAGCAGCTGAAGGTATACCAGTAAATCAAAGTATTCAGGAAAATGCAGAAAATCAGTTGTTTTCATTAATAAAACTGTTATAATGCTTCCTTGTATTATTTTGGCCTGTAACAATTATCACTATTCCCAGAAATTCCCAAGTTTGTCTTGGATGCTGTGTGCTCCAGGGAACACTCCCACAGGCAGCAGGCTTACAGACAATTTCCCACGTCTGGGCACAGGGTTTACTGTGCCTCCCAGCCCACGAATGTTCCTGGGCACATTTAATTGACCTCTATATGGAGTCTACAGCATCTGAGACATACAAGGTAAGACAGGGATGATAAATAATGATGCTGTGCCAGCAAACCAGAAGCTAGCCTCAAAAACATGTTCTGCCTTATGTCAAGTGCTAGGTCCTAGTACCAGTTGATAGAATTTGGATGATTTAAAGATTATATTCCTAAATATCTCTGCATAGGTTTTTGCCGTTTATTATATGTACATTTTACAATTCATTGTATCTGCTCCCTTTAAAGAGTCCTTTATTCTACCTGCTGTATGATTGCATCCCACATTCTTGTGAGCACACTCAATGACACAATCACAATCAAGCGATGTAAAAGAAACCATGCAGTAGTAAAAGCTGATTCTTTGGATGGTTTTAAGCAGTATTAGCAACATTAGACTGTTCCACTGGCTCAGTTTCACCTTACAGCTGCTGCCAGGAGCTGTATCCACATCGGCATGCAGGCAAAAACACCTCATTCTGCAGATCTGGTATGTTCAGCCATCACAATTCAAATGTCTGCAACTGTCCTGTCAGTCAGTAGAAGCCACATCTCAAACCAGATGTAATGCCAACCTCACCTCTCTGGGTATTCTGACCTTCTTATGCACTTTCTTGAGAACTGGTGTGTATCTGCAAGTTTACAAGCATGCAAATATGCTTAAAAGTGAGAAGGTTTTTTTGGGGTGAATGGGTATTGGTAAGGAATCTTTATGCCTTGTTAAGCTGAACTCTATTTCAGCATGTTCCTTCACTTTTCTTCTCTTCTAACACAGAGATGCTTTGTGAATAAACCTGTGAAGCTTGTATGAAGCAGAGTTACAAGAAGCTATGGAAGGAGGTAGGGAGCCTCTTCAGGTATGTGAAGAACACAAGGCTGGGTCACAAATGATGAGGGGAAACTATAAATGCTGTTGATCATAAAATGGGTCAGCTTGGTTGTTTAGACTGAGGGAAAATGAGTCAAGGCTACTGATGATGGTTTGCCAGGCATCTCTGTGGACTGGCATCAGAAGCCAGTCTTCTCTAGAAAACTCGTTTATCTTCTGGTGATCCACCAAAAAGCATCCCAGAAAACTTCTTATATAGTGATTAATATCTAGCAAATCACTGGTTTGCCTGAACCGAACATCTAGGGTTGGATAGTAAGGTACTGACGTAGATGAGTGTGTAACTGCCTGAGGAACGTGACCCCCCTCCTAACAAGCTGACTCTAAACATCTGTGCCTCCCACCTTTCATTAAACCTGCCAATTTGCTAATGCTCAGAAAGCAGCATTTCCTCTTCCTCAGTCCCTTATTTCACTCCAGGATGATAACGCAGCTGCAATCTTGTGGTCCAGTTTTTCTTACTGTAGTAGCATTAGATTTTCTTTGCCTTAACAAGTCTCTGTTATGCTTAAAGCAAATACATTTCCTAGCTTTCCCAGAACTCTTAATAGAGTTTACAATAAACATGATGGGACTTGCTGACAGAAAAAGCTATTAAGAGGGCACGCTCAGAGCAAATGCATGCAGCACAACATCTAGTTCATCCAAAAGGAATTATATCACAGAGGGCACCTCAGCGTGCTTATCCTTTCATGGAGTGCTAGTAATTTGTTTTTTCTTACTTCAGTACTCTACCAGTTCTTTGCAAGTGTGTAGGGACAAGCCAGATTTCTGTTATGTGGTATATATAATTCATAAGTAATGTAAAAAAAAAAAGAAAAAAGAAAACAAACAAACAAACAAAAAACAACAACAAAAAAACCTTAAAAAAAAAAGTATGACATCTCAGGCCTGTCTCCCCCAAGTGATGGAGCTGTCAGGAAAACATGTATAAGCCACTTTGGGGTTGTGAAGACCAAGAACGTCTATGAACAAGAGTGCTTCAGCCCCACTTTCCAAAGAACCAAGCCTTAGGTAGCAACCCTGAGTGCTTGTCAATCAGAACATCTGAACTGAGGCAGAAGGAAAGGTCACTATTTGGTCTACAATTTGGTAGAGTTATTCTCGTAACTCAAAGATGCTTCTAAATTTAACAGCCTTTGTAACACAGGACCAAATAAAAAAGCCCCATTCACTCAGTCAGGAGGTTCTGTACATTTTCCAGTGAAATTCAAACTCCTGAAGTTTTGTCTCTTCAAATTCACCAATCTTTCTATACAATTAAGGAATTAAGGTTTTTCAGTCTTTCAGTGTAGTCATATGATTCTGCTTCTTATCCTGTCTGGAGTCTTCTAAATTTATCCATGTAATGAACCTCCGAAACAGAGTCCTATTTAGTACAATACATACACAAATCAGAAAACCATCATTACAAAAATTTCTTTTCTAGGTATCAAGCATGTCACTCTTGTCTACCTGTTAGCAAACAAGGATGCAAAACTTGCAGTCTGTGGTGGGGCCTGGGTGTTTTATGCAGAATTTTAAAGGAATGTTTTCCCATCCCATCCCATCCCATCCCATCCCATCCCATCCCATCCCACCCCAGAACTGACAGCAGTCCAACGCTTAAGGAAATAGGTCAGCAAGAGCTGCATTGCCTATGGCCCTTATCATTCTTCCGCTGCAGTGAAACAGAATCTATCTTTGAAAGACAACAAAGAAGGAAAAAAATTCCCTTCAAATAGACGTATATTTAAAAGCTAACATTTCAGACCTTGGTACCGCACAGACAAGAAGCTGATTCTCAACCAACCTCTCTCAGTCCCAGGCTTCCTCTTACTCTGGGAAATTTGGTATTGGTGTAAGTACAGACTAACCTGGAAAATCACAGGCACAGGCAGAGAAATTTGAAGAAGTTGTCAAGGAGTCTAAACAATTGGCTTATTTCCTAGGGAGTAACAGCAGTCTGGTGCATATGGATACTATTTTGCACTACTGTGCTCTGGGATTTTCCACTTATCCATCTGTAAGATTTTTCTGATAGGATTTTTTTTTTTTTTTGGCTTGAATAACACTGGTGTAAATTCAGGAGTGAGTTGCCAGGCAGAAAAGTTGCTAGTTTCAAAAATATATGACAGTAAGACATGAGGTAAAGTGTTCTTAGAAAGGTCTCAGGCATGAAAGAGGTGAATAAGGGGTAATTCTGCTGGAGCAGTGTCCTAAGTAGAAGGAGAAGATGGAAGAAGAGGTGTTGTGACTAGTGGGAGCAGGGACAGAAAGCCCACAACAAACAGTTTGCTACTTCCCAACTGGTTGAGCAACACGCCTGTAAGGTGTTAAACAAAGAGCATGACATTATGGCATTGAGACGAACTCACTCTGAGGGTTTATAAAGTTGATAAAGCTTCTGGAGCACAAACTAGACAGGTGCTGTCTGTTCAAATTCCACTACTGCATAAATTGCAGAGGTATAAAGTCAAGGTTGAGAAACTAAATGTAAAATCCGAATCTCAAGGTTCAGAATAAATGTAATATATTTTATACTTTAGCATACTTTCACCTGCTTTGGGCGTTAAAGTAATGAATTCTTGTCACTGCTTGTTGTGTTGAACTAGGTGACAGGCCACTTCTCTCATTTGCATCACTGGTAGGGTCAGAGATGGATGGAGTTTATAAGACAGGTATCTCTTTGCTTGGCTATAAAATTTACAGGCTCTTACTCCTAACCATACCCCAGAAAAGCATGACAGAATGACCTATAAAACAAACAAACAAATGAACAAGCAAACAAGATATACAACAAGTTACAGACATTCTTGTAAAGGCTAGGGAGAAAAACTAACCAAAAAACAAATCACCACCACAACAAAAAACCCCTGAAAAGGCAAAGAGGTTTCCCACAGAGATAACCTTCAGCTGCCTATACAGGAAAACCCTGTGGTGTGGTTCTGCAATTTCTGTTTTCACTTGAATGTAAAAAAGGAGTACGTTTGTTTCTCAGCTCTTATGTGAGCTAAACTCTCAACTGGACTTCAAAACTCACAGTACCGACTACAAACAAAAGGAATTCAATGCTTGAATAATTCAGGTAGCTCTCCACTTAGATTCAGCGGTATCCTGTGTGCATTTCCCCACTTTTCGCTTGGGCATGGAAGAGGCCATCTGGATACAGAGGGGTGAGGCTCTGAGCAATACTCCCCAGACTCCATTTCTACATGGGGTATGGAAACAGTGATTTCTTGGAAAGACAGAATTTCTGTCTCTCATATGTCACATCTAGTAGAACAATGCTTCTGTTGATTTATAGTAACCAAGTCACTGCTTTTTCAGAGCATGACATTTACTATTACCACTTTGCAAAGCATGACAATCTCAGGGCAATGGAAAGAAGACTTGGCTATCGATTAAAACAAACTTGATTCATTAAAAGTACTGCTGACATTTCCACTGATCTGTGGTATTCTTTTCCTTCACGTTAAATAATGTAGTCATTTAAAGCTCTTAAGGTCACTGTTCTATAAATGTTCTGTGTTTAAGGTACATGCCATTTAAGCATTCCTAAAGAAAAGAAAAAAGAAGAAGAATAAAGAGAAGAGGAAGCAAATAGGGGCTGGGTGTCATGACTTGCATTGCTTCCCCTGCTCCATAGCAGATCTTCCCTCAGAGGAGGAGAAAAATATTTACTAGTTAAACACATGCAGGTACTTCACATGCACACGCTCTCATTAAGCACAATAATGGCAAGAATTCACACTGTAGGACTGCTTGTTTATTCATCCCTGATGTCACTTTAAAATTGTTATTACAGAAGAGGGTCCAGCAAAGCTCAGCCAGCACCCACACACTTCCAACAAAATCTTAAGGCAGAGCTCCTGTGAGTCCAGCTCCTGAACCCCATCAGCAGCTTCATCTGCCAGCAGTTCAGCTTTCTAGCAGCCCATGACTCTACCCTGTTCCCTGCTGAAAGCAAGATTTTTATAATTTAACAGTACAGTTCCTACAATTTTGCTACACAGCATGAAACTGTTTAATTCACTGTTTGTTTTACAATTAAAGGGGGAGAACATACTTCTACAGAATTTCCCATATCCAGTAGGGTTACTGCCTCAGGAAAACCTAGTAACAGCCCACATGTGGCAACCTTACCCTTTAAGATTACTCCCAATCTAAAATGCCAACCCTTTATCAATTGTTTGATTTCACTCCTAATGGAATGATGGTGTTCTCTCCCCAGAGGAAGACAAATACCTACATTAGGCAAAGGTCCTGGAGAGTGAGAGAAGCCAGTCTCCCTCTAAGGAAGTTGTCTTAAAGCTCACCGGCCTTCTCTCACAGAGGGCTGAAAGGTGGGTATATGCTTGTAACTACCTAATGAAAACATATTTTCTGGATATTTTTTTCTCTGGAAAAGTCAATAGTTAAGGATTCAGCTGTCTGGAGAAGAATTGGGTCATTTTATCAGCCCAAAACTTTTTCTCAACTTTGTTCTTTTTTTTTTTTTTTTTTTACAGGATTTTCTTTCATATAGACTTTAATATTTGTAGCACTGAGACAACAGTGGTTTAATCTCAACACATATCCCTGCTTTTGTGCTGGAATTTGTCCCTGAGCCTTCGTTTGACTTTTTGGGGACAACTGGATATTCTAAATCCCTCCTGAAGGTCAGGGAAAAGTTATTAAAATCCCTTGCTTTTTCATTTGTCTGTATATTGACTAAATCTCCTGAACACTGAGACAAAATGCTCTTAAAATGGCCTTAACTAGGTGAGAATGAAGTCCTGTCTTGCTCATTCTCCAAACAAGAGGCCAGGTTCTAGTTTCATCTTAAGCCTTTGCTAAATAATAAAGCTTGAAAGACCAGGAGCATTACTTTTATACTGTGATGGGCTGATAAAAGGCTAAAATCAGGAAGAAAAGAGAAAATCTATCTGAGGTGGAATTTGTTCTGATGACACCA
Organism: Eulacestoma nigropectus; assembly: GCA_013397775.1. NCBI lineage: Eukaryota > Metazoa > Chordata > Aves > Passeriformes > Eulacestoma > Eulacestoma nigropectus. Next base: position 535,060 of record VZTE01003466.1, read on the forward strand.
TATAAGGTTTGTATTCTGATCCAACCCAGGATATTTCTGAGTATTTGTGTGGCCTATCTCACAAACATGCGATGAATTGGTGCTGTGAAAACTCCTGTGAGCAACTCCAGAATTTAAAATACCTAAATGGAAGGAGGACTGCTGCACATACAGTTTAGCAGACCTTTCCATACAGAACGAGCACTTTGAAACAGTCATCCAGGGGTTGATACCTGAGAAGTAAAATTACACGGAAGTAGCACAGAACTGATGAGGGGATGATTTTTTACTATCATTATAACCAGAACTTTTGAGGGGATAATTTTTTCTGTTATTATTGTTATTAAAATCATCCACTAACGCTTCTATTCCTGGATCTTCTGATAATGAAGTCTGCCCTAACATCACTTATCAGTGATTTTTTGCTATAATCCCACTGTTGCAGCCAAATAATACGGGATGTTAATGACTGTGGTTACCATCCAAGCATGAATTCAAAGCATTTATGTCCACACAGAGTTGATAATACTGATGATGCACATTTGAATGAGCTGGAAAATAAATAAATGCGATAGTATCTATCTGTGTGAATTACTTCTGAGATAGAGAATTTATCCTCCTAGGAGCATTTTAGGCTGTCTGCAAGAATACAAGAAATAAAAATGCAGCTACACTGCATTGTATATTGAAATTGGGAATGAAATTGGAATGACTTTGGAAATCTGAGAGTATTCAGAGCACTTCTTAATCCAGGGGAACTGCAAGACCTTTCTTAGCAAACCTCATGAACTCTGTTCCCAACCAGATTTCTCTCCTCTTTGTATTTCACACATGGGTTAGGACCTGCTGCTGTAAGGCACTAGAGATAGATCAAATGTGAGGTTAAGGTGTACCACAATTCCCAGAAGTAAGGCAAGATTTTTTCCTTCCTAAAGATGAAAAATGTATCCAATCTAAGGAAATTCAAGACTTGGTAATTTGATTTTAGGACTGTAGGGGTTTTTATCTTATATTTATCTCTTTCCTATGGTATGATATTGCAAAACACATTCATTTTGTAAGAATTTGCTGATATTTCTGGAAATATTCTCAGAGACTAAAGATTGAAGATACCAGAGAAAAAAGTTGCTGAATGGAAATATTAATGTACTATTGGCCTATTGCTAGGAAGAAAAAATGTCACATTTTTAAACGCTTAAACATACTTGTATTTCTAGAAGTGAAAAATTTGCATATCTTGAAGCAGGACAATTAATTTCAGTGCAAAAGTATGCATTACCTTAAATTCCTAAAAATATCTAAGAATGAAACAAACCTTCTGAAGAGATCAGGAAAGAAATCAGTTTAGTTTCTGGAGCTTTTTCAAGCGGGAAATACGTGACTTCTGGATTCTGCAGCATCAGATAAAATAAATATTAATCCATAGACAAAGCAAAAACCCAATAAAAATTTGATTTTGCAGCAAGTCCAGTTATGAAGATATCTGTCTGGGTGATTCAGTTAATTATGTACAAACAGCATCCTTCCTTCACTTTCTTGCTGCCATACATCTCCTGCAGTGTCCAAACCTAAAATTAAGATGCTTGCTCTACAGCCAAGAAATCTGCCTTTCCTTTGAAGCACTAACATCAGTAGGTGTTATACCCTAGTAAATACAAATTCCATAAAGAACTGCCTGCTACCAAAAATTCTGCTGAGAAGCACAGGCTTTTATATACAATCCTGCTAAAAACCTCTAATGACAGAAAGGACAAAAAGGTTCTCCAGAGCCATATTTTATGTATAAAAGAACTGATTTGTTGCCAGTACGTTGTCCCCTGAAACGCAGTTCAGCTTTGAATGTGTTAGTATAAGAAGGTAATCTATATGCAAACTAGGCTGGGGTGAGGAAGGCCAGTTTGAAAATGTCACAGAGTACAGCACACGTTTGGACAGATCATGTTGATTATGACTGCTATCTGAGATGCAAAATCATGGAGGTGCAGTTCAGTTAGTTCACTCCTGCTCCTTCGCCGCCTTAAAACTATTTTGACCTTAGTATTCTTGTATATGAGGCACCACATTTCCTTTGTGACCTTCTGGTTCATCAAATAGATAATAGCAAATGTGTTTTGGAATGCTAATTCTTATACTTGCTTGTTATTTCTTTCAGAATATTGCTGGACTAGATACCAACCTCTTAAGCCCAGGACCTCAATAATTTGGCTCTCAGAAACATGCAGAGTATAAGTCTGTAGGTTAATGACGAGGAAAATGGGTAGCAGGAAAGTTGACTATGTGAATTATGCTGGTTATTGAAATAAATAATGGAAATAGCAGGCAGCATCAGTGAAAATGAGAAGATGTTCTGGACAAATCTCCCTGATTGTTAAACTGAGGTTAATTATGTACAGTCTAATTCTGCCCTGTCTTCAAGTAAGATTTAAGGAATTAAACAATCTAGTGAATGTAGAATCCTACCCATCTCTTCATTATTATGCTTTTTAAAGGTGTACTATTAGCATTCATTAAAACCGTGGAGCACCGTGTATGTCACAGCAGAAGGAGCAACTATACTGCAGTGACGTACCAGTCATGGAAGGTGCCTTTAAGGTATGGTGGCTTTGGACTGGCTGCTTTCAGCCCATTGGTGCCTGTCAGAAGGGAAAAGGATAAACTTGTGCACCATAATGGTGGGAGGACCTTGCTCTGCAGGTCATTATCCAAGCGATTGGCCCTGGCTTCCTTGATATTGTGAAAGAGGCTGATATTTTAAGTCACGTTTGTACAGGCCTAACAATCCTATCTATTGCAAAGCTTTAATTAATACAAGGTCTGTGATAAAGCATTCAAAAACCAGGACAAAAAGGCAAGTGAGTAATATAAACACAATCAGTATGCAGTGCTCTGAAATTTAAATTTTGTTCAGCCTAGCTGTACTGGAAAAGCAAATAACAGAGGTGCTATCATTACTACTGATTGGCTTAATACACCCAGGAATTGTGCAGATAGAAATTAGAGTCTTTATTTCATGCCTATCTAGACCTTCTCATGTCCTCCCTCTTCTTTCGTTTCTCTCAGTTGCTGTCCCTTATCTCTACAGTTTAGGTCCTCTGCTGCAGGGATTCTCTTTTATAGCATCCCCACCTAGAACAGTGGGGCCTTGACCTAATTAAGGTTGTAAGAGCTAATGCACTGGAAATAAGCAATAAGAAACTGTTTTTCATCAGTATCAAATAATAAAACTGTCATGCATAAGACAATTCCCCTTATTTCAACATCTTCCAGCATAAATTTTACTAATAAGCAAAATTAATGCCACTGAACAAAGAGACAAGGAAAAAACCCCAAAACACAACCTAACAGTCTGGTGAATAAGAAAGAAAACAAAAGCTCCTTAATGCCAGTCTTAAGTACAGTGAGATCCATTTACAGTGAACTCTGAAGATTCATGGAGACCTCATAGACCTAATTCTCAGATTTTTTTGTTTTGTGAAGCTCAATGGTGGTCAATGGAATGACAGCGATTTACATACCAGAAGGATCTGTCTCTCTCAAGACTATTATCTGCTAGGAGGCAGCACCAATTAAAACTTAATACAACTATAATCCATTTAATCTCTCCAAGGATTTATGCAGAATGCTTCTACAAATGTGTAACAGGGAACATAAGACCTTTTCTCTCTCATTCACTTTTTTTCTGTTGTTCTAAGGGAGAAAAGCGGTGTTCCAGTTTGTTCTAAGTATGGGGCTCTGGTAAGGGTGACAAAAACCTTAAGTCAAAGAATATCAATTATAATACTATTAGTTGCTCAGGGTATTAGAAGAGATTGCCTTAAAAAGAGAGATGACCTTGTGGAAGATGTTCCCAGAATTTGTGCCATGAAGGTGCAAAACCCATGCTTCATGTGGAATGGGCATTCCAGTAAGTACTGTGACCTGGGAAGTGAAATTTCAAACAGGTCTCACTACCTAAAGATCTTCCAGAGAAGTTGTTATAGGAAAAGAGAAACATCTATCCCTGAGTGACTGGCTGAAATAGTCTCTGGCCTGAAAACCCTCTGCCTGCAGCAGTCTCTTTTGCCTCCCTGCTGAACAGACTTGGCTTTGCCATGGTTCGGAGTGGGCTCTGCCAATTTCCCAGGCAGCTGCTTCCATCTGCAGAAGCAGGAAGCTAGTATAGTTCTTTTGACAGAAAAATGGGATACAAAAACAAGAATCAGAAAAGGAATAAAAAAAGCCAGTGTCTCATACAAGAGCACTGCCAGTAATGCAAAGGACATTGCCAAGGATGGTCTCAACCCGCAGATTCTCCTCTGTGCAACTACAACTCCTTAAAGCCCTTCATCATGGGATGAACTGTGAGCTCATGCAGTTGTGCATTAGACACCTAGAGGGTCCTTGTCTGCAAGAGGTTGAGAGAAAAAGATAGTCAGGAGAAACCTAATGGAGGGAGAGCGAGGGAGAGGGGAAATTCAAGAACGGTTAGGCAGAAAAGGAAGGGATCATCCAAGACATAGGGAGAAAAGGTACAGGCACCATAAAGCCAGAGACAAAAGGACTTAATATTAAGGAGTCACTAGCATGTAAAATAATAGCATAAAGCAAATATTAATAGTATATACACTGAGCACTTACATTGGTGAGGTCTGTCTCCTATTGAGGTCCAGCACACTTTCCCCCATGGAACTTCTCTGCCTCTGTGTTCCAAGTGAGATTCACCTACCCTGGCTTAGATGTTACACTTTCAGGCACCAGTGTGACTCATCTCAAGATCTTTTTGTAGTCAGGGAAGAAAAATAGATGCCTCAAAAGAGCAATTCATTTGACCTACATTAGATGTTTTTCTTTGGATGAGATGAATAGCTCTCTAGAAAAACTATTTCTATAAAAGGAGGCAGTGGTAGCTACATTAATGTTAGATATCAGAACTTTAATGACCTCTCCTTGGAAGAAAGTTACTTTGATTGTTTTTCTACATTAGGATGAAGAAAATGCCTTTCATTTTCAGAAAAATATACTCAAAGATGAAGGTGAGATCTTTTGCCCTGCCAAATCCCTAATGCTTTAGTTTAGAAACCATGTTGAGAAGCCACTGACTGTGTTCTGCCACACGCATTTTATTAAAAATGTTCTCAGACAACCTTATGTGACCAGATAAGAGATTACACTGACATGCACTGTATGAGGACTCAGAATTTGACCTTGAATCAAGAGGACAAAAATCTCAGGTACACCCTGACCAGCTGAATCCATACTGTGGTCCCAGTTCTTTGCTGCAGTGAAGGAAATGCTGCACTAATGCACTTTCAGGGATGCATCAGGAGCCTAATAAGACCTGACCCCCTCAGCATCTTGCCAGGGTGCCAAGCTGCTCTACCAGACTTGGTCATAACTGCAAAAAAAGTGACAAATCTGCCTCACCCTGTGGTCTTCTAAACTATGTTGCTGAGCAAACTAAGCATTGCTAGCATTTAAACAAGCTTGTTAGAAAATTGGTAGAGATTTACTTTGGTTTTTGGGCCAGCTGATTAAAATAGTCTTACAAGAGATACCGGACTACCTCTCTCTACTGTGTTGTGGAGTTATTAGGAGGCTGTTTCAAAAAGCTGCAACTTGTTTTGTACTTTAATTTTAACTTGGCCAGCACACTGCATGGCTGGTCCTTCTCCATACTACATGCTTCCTATAAAACCAGTAAGAGAGTCTGGGGAAAAAAGGTAGACTGTACTCCTCCATCAGAATTATAAGTAGCAGCAGGCCAGTGGGAAGAAGAAACACCTTAGTTCCTTACTTGTTTGCATAGACCCCTGGTCTAGAAGAAAAGTACTTCACTGCATCTTCCATTCTCTGCATTTTTAATAGAGAAATTCCATCTTAATAGCAAAGTTAAATTAATGAGCTCTTCCCTTCCAGAAGAAAATAAATACATCTCTAGTGCAGCTGCTTGTGCTGGATACACATCTCATCCACAAAACTGATTTCTAAGTCCCAAAAGTATGCACAACAGAAAAGACTGAATGCTAGAAGTTTCCTAATATTTTGTCTGCAACTCTTATAAAAAGGACAGTCTCTCTGCCCTAATAAGCAACAGACAATCTCCAGAAGCTGTTTAGCAGTATCATTTGGCTGGAACACAGCAATTATCTAACAACATGGCTGCCAACACAGGAGAAAATAAAACCTTCTTGAAAACTTGTTATTTGCTGTGGGAGTAGGGAGCCTCTATCTTAATATTATCTGTCTTCTTTCTTTAAAGACTTCCAGCTACTTTTTTTTTTACCTCTATGCACATTAAGACCTTCTTCACCACCTTCTGCACATATATTTATATCCACTGGAGACGGATGGTAGCTGCAGCCTTGCAGTGCTGACAATGGCAATTACAGTCTTAGCCACACAGCACAGGATTTCATTTAGCCCATAACACATTTCAGAGTCTGGGACTGAAGCTCCAAGCCTCCGGGTGTGTGATGACTGCTGAGCTCCAACATCTTAAGATTACACAAGCCATGTGGGATTTGGATATGAGCAGTAGTTTTACACAGGTCTGGAAAGAGCAGGGGTGGCACAAATAGTGGCCTCAGCATTCTGCTCTGGCTGGCACACACCAGCCTTGCCTCCTATCACAGAAGTATTGAGAACACCCTGGCTTCAGTGTGCAAATACCAATCAGAAACAGCAAATCAAGCTCTGATTCCACAAATTCCCACTGTTTTTTTCTTTTGTTCTAGTACTTGGAGCCCCTTTTGGTCAGCTGCACTTTCTTTGGGCTAAGACTGAAATGCAGAGATATTTGAGTTTAGGAAATAAAAAATATATTTGACTGTGCCATGTATTCCAACAGCTTGTAACATGAAGCTTAAGTTGGTTTTAGGCAGTCTGCCTTATTCAACCTCTTTTCGCTTCCCTAACAAGAAAATAATTTTATAAAAATAGAAATTATCACATCATCTGAGAAACACTATTATTTCAAATTGCAGAAGTATATTCTCCTTTAACTAAGTACCAGAAGACTGCAATTTTAGGTAAACTGTGGGTTAGAATCTGTCAGAAATATTGCAGTCTGCCTGTACAAAACAGGTCTTTTATAAAAGCTTTCAATCAGGAGCTTCATCATGCACAGATTACTATTCCCAATATTCAACTTCACATTTTGCAAGCTGTCTTCTGACCTGCAGCACTGTGAAGCATTGCAGAGTGGGAGTTGTAGTCTACAAATGGCACAAAATAAGAGTAATTGTTATTGCATTGATCTTTTAAGATTAATATTGGCACTGTTTGTACCAGAGGCAGTACTCAATCTTCTTCCACTCCAAATTTTACAGTAGACAATATTCTCTCAACTAGAAACTTCTCTGAATCTTTTCCTGCTCAGTGCAGCTGCTCAGCAGTTTTATTTTTATTTATTTTTCTAATTGGAGACAAGCCTAGTTGAAAAGACTAAAAGTCTTTGAAGTGCACATTGTTTGCTGATAAGCCTGTTCTTTAATACAGCAAGATGCTCTCTGTATGGAAAAGATTGTCATGTTTGATTTGAAACTAGTGTTTAAAAATATCCCAAATTGTAGTTACTTAGTTTTCATTGGAATCTGACTCCACATTCTGTAATTCAAGCTAAAGTTTATTCCTGTGTTGTGTATGATTCCTTTCCTTCAGATAAGAGCTTAAGCCATAAGCTTCAAATGGGAAAGTTTGAAGAGACTCCTTCATAAGCCTTGATTTCAGTGAAACAAGGCATTACTCACAACATTAAAAACAGTGAGAATGCTGAGCTGTCTTAGGTTTATAAGAAGTCAAGAAGAGATATAGTTCAGCCCACTCTGGCAAACAAGAAGTATCTTTTCTCTGTTTCTTAAATGAACATGAACAGCTGTCATTAGTAGCCGTTCCCCTTCTAAGACTAGAACACTAGAGACAGACATTGCTTGAACTTGGCTACTTTTATAAGAAGGCAAACACAGCTCTGAAATATGCGATTCCTAGAGGCTGTTTTTCAGCTGTGTCTGTTATCATACATGCAATTTTTCATGCCCACCCGCCTTCATCTGTGTGAAAGCCAAAGTAGCCTCAGCAGCAGTGTTCCCTCCTGTCATGGAGAGAATCTTCAGTCTACCTTTTCTTACCCTTTCCTGAAAAGCTCATGAATAAACTGATTTAATTACCAGAAGAGCAAAACCTAAGGGCTATAAAACATAATGAGCCACTCCTCATGCACAGCCAGACCTAATCCCTACTACAGTTTTCTATTTGGGAGTATTGGAAAAATTATTCCCCAGCCACTTGCAAAGCCAGCAGTAAGGCTTCAGGTTTGGAGTCTAGATTATTTAACGGTGATCCTTATAACTGTATCTAAAAGCAAGCAAATTCCTTCCCTGCTCAAGGAGTGTTACCGAGTCTTTGCCAGCTCAATGTGCCTCTCCGAGTCAATGCACAACTCCAAGTAGCCTTACCTCTTCGTTCCAAAAAGCTTCCTAATGGGCCTCCTTATTTGATTGCTTCAGAAAATCTCTTCCTTCTTTTCTGACCTGAAAGCCTTTCTTCTTGCTCAGTTTACAGAAGGACCATGGCCTCGTTAAGAGAGGATCCTTGTCGTCACCTGACTTTTCTAAGGATGCTTTTCTAAGACACTGGCAAGGAGTGGTTCCCTCTTAAGAGAGGTAGCATCTGACAGTACAGCAAACCAGACATCAGCCTGGGCCAGAATCAAGCCCTACCAATCCCAGCTGAGGATTGCCTCTATCGGGACCTGGGATTCTGGGAAGGGTCCCCCATTTCAGCAGCTCTCCCTCATTGCCCGCTTTGAGCTTCACCTTGTTCTTGTTTTACAAATCAGAAGACCAGCCTGCCATCCTCAAGGTAGCTCTGAGCCAAGGCCTGGTCACAAGTTCCAAAGTTTTATCTGTGTCTAAAACCAGGTCTTCAGAGGACAAGAACTAATCAGTGACTGATGGTACCATCATACAGAGCTTGGCTGTGAAGTGCTCCTCAGGGCTGGTGGCTTCCCAGTATTTATGGGAATATTCCTGACAACCCATTAACTCAGGTTGGAGCTTTGTGGCTCACTTAACAGGCAAAGGCTCCCAGAAATATCATCCAGCAGTTTTGTTCCATCAAACACTTCAATATTAGCCACAAATCCATAAATGGGGACTGAGTGGCACCAGAGTTGATAGCTGGCTTTTTGCTAAATCCTCGAAAAAATACGCTGCTTTCACCAATTTCCCAAAAAAGACCATATCCTTCAAGAAATACAAATGTTCTTAATTTCCAGGTTTTATCTTCTTTAATTGGGAAAAGCCTAGTAGTTATTTCATGGAGATCTCACAGTACTCATTCTTGTTTTGAGGCATTTTTCACCCATTTAAAAAGCAGGAATGTTTTCAGTTTTTGTAAGAGAGATTGAACAGATGGGTGGGCAGACGGTGAGTATAAAATAGTGCTGCAGGAAACAGCCAGAGAAGCAGCTTGCTCCCATCCATCCCTGCTTGTTTGTTAGAGGGACGATGCTATTTGAGGTGTGGACTATAACGGGACAGTGCCTCAAAAGCATAAGGCCTAAACTCATTGTGGTTTCTTTGCTCAAGAGCACCCACTGACATCAGTAGGAACAGGGCCACACTCTATGAACAGCAATATTTAAATGCTGCCTGATGTAAAAACGGTATTTTGTGCAACTGTTCTGCCTTCCATGCCACCTGGCTCGCTGTAAGAGTCTGAACAGGAAAAAAAATGCTTTTTACATAATGGAGAGCAGCATATATATTTTCAGGATGCTGAAAGCTGCAGGACAGAAGGAGAAGGGCAGGACCTCAAAGAAAGGCAGTGAATTGGTACCAAACACAAGTGATTACATTTAGCTAAGCTTTTCTAGCACTGGTGCAGACTTGATGTCTGCCAACAGACCTCTCATTCTGTCGCAAGCCTCCAGCGAACACTGTCCTCCCAGACACCAGCTTCATTCCTCCTTCTTTTTACAGTCTCCCTGCTGTCAGGCATGTTCTCGGTGGGACTAAGTTCTTCCCTGGATTTTGATTGCATCTTCAGTGAAGATCTGTCCTTTATCAGCTTCTTTGTCCATCCCAATTTCCTCACCAGTGTCTCTGCTTCTTTCTGACTTCCATTCTTCTGGTTCTTCTCCTCTGTTCCCTCTTTCAACTTTGCTTCCCGTATGACCTCTGCATGGCCACGGGGCTTCTCTCTCACTCCAAAACCAGTTTTTCCTGATCACTGTCCTCAGTGCTACAACTGTTTTACTAATTTCTTACTTCTGCAGATATGAAGATGCATGTTCCGCAAAGAATTGGGCTAAAATATTACCCTGAAGAGCTATGAGTATATATATATATATCATGAAGGAAAAGGCTAAGAAGTTATCCTAAAGAGTGTCTGTTTTCAAGAGCAGAAGTCCTCCAAGTACAATTTATATGAAATACATATGAATAATTGAAGTAGAGTCTGGTTTAGAGTACTAAAATAGGACATTGGTTTTAATAGCAACACCTCTATACTTCAAAGGGAGACCTGGCAGGAATCAGGTTTTGCGAAGAGTGTTATGAACCAAAACCCAACAACCCTCCCTCCTTCAATTAATTTATATTGAAAGTCAAAATTTTTATGGTGTTGCCTGCTTAATTCTGGAGTAAGCACATGTATTTTCTTCAAGCTCATCTTAGACCAGATGCTGTTCTGCATTTTTAGCCTTTATTCCACAAAGACTGTTTCTAATTTTACAGCCAGGCTCTTTATTTCTGAAAAGCTGCATGTTATAAAGGTTATTAAAATTTTATGAGTGGTGGATCTTCAGAGCTAGCAAGCCTGGTCTGCCCTGTTCCACACCAGTGCTATCATGCTTTTGCAATATGAAGAGGTACAACAGGGAGTTTAAATCCTGGTTGCTATTTACTCACCTCACCTTACTCTTCCTGTAGTTCTACTGATTTGAATATTAAACTATATTGCATTCTTTCATGAGTATTTTTACAACATTTTTTCTTGTCTTCAAGGGCTGATTCTGGTCCCATCAACAATACACTTATTAAGAAGTCTTTTATCTTTCATCTGATTATTAATTACAAGTTGCAATATAATGATAAAATTTTGCAAATTGGAAATCATGTAAAAGCATTTATGAGAACATAGAAATAGCTGATGATTTCTATCTAGCTGTCTATATCAAGAAAATGTTTTCTGTCTTTACCATTACTTGTTACTGTGGTAGACAGGGAGACTGAAAACGTAACAGTTATGTTTGCTCTTCATCTCATTTGGAAAGCCCTTCGAAATATTTTGGGGTGTAATGACTTGTCAAGGTTACGGTATTTCACACAGGGCTTGAAAATTTCCTTACATTATAATTCAGTGATACTATCTGATCCAGTATTTTTTCCTCTACAAATGGCCACTGGTTAATTTTAGATATTGCATCTGACAAATTATAAAAACAGAACCACCAAAAGAGTAGATTCTTCACAACACCCAGTAAGATTTCAGTTTATATGTAAACCCATGCTGGTGTATTATATCTTTTCAAATATGTACTTTGAAAATATGGCTAGCAGCTAGATTCACCAGGGAGTTCAGAAATCATGAACCACAGTGGTTATTTCTGATAATGGATGAGCTGTGGAGTTTTTCCTACCACAAGCCAGGAGAAACATCCTGTGTATAAAACACAGAATGACGGCTGTTCCAGAAGAGTGATAAATTAGACCAAGTAGAGATGAGATATAATTTAAGATAAGACAAAATTTCAAAGGAGAAAGACCTAGCCACTGAGGAATGGGAGAGAGATATTTGTGACTTGTGGCCAATGGAAATTAGAAGCTCAGGACCAGGACAGGGAGATAGAGAAGAATGGTTACATTCTTGCCAACATAGAGGAAAATAGAATAATTTGACATAAGATCATTAGGTCATGGACATGACTACTGCAGCTGATACTGTAGGTGGCAGTTGACCAAGAAGGAAGAAAAGCTACTGTGAGGAAAGAGGAAAGGATGACACAGACACACAATTCTCAGCTGTAGGAAAACTAAGTAAATCCATAAAAAGATGTCATCTATCCAAACAAGTCGCACACACTTGTTCAAAACAGTCCAACATGTTTTGAATTTAGCTGTGATAGAAGGTTTACAGTTTGGGTTTGGATTATTTCTTGTTGTTTAGCTTTTTTTTCATGAATTTCAGGTAAAAATGTCAATCAACGTTCAAGAAACAATAGTCAGTTTTTCCGTGTTGGGTTAAAATAAAGATTTCAAATAAAAGTTTAGGTTAATTTCTTGCTCAAGGATATAATGTTTAAAACAAGTTTGCAGATCAGAATGGAGTTTGGTGTGAAGCCTTCTCCCCCAAATGGAATTGAGAGAACATCCTGTAAAGGACGAGACAGCAGATGGTGTGCTATCTCCCTGAGGCAGAGACACAAGGTGTCACTCTCTAAGTACAGCTACTGGCAGGTCTGCAGTGAGGTATTTCAGTATCAGAACTGGTTTTCAGAACTGATAAAAAAAAAAAAGAACAAGAAGAAAGTAAAGGTCAGGCTTGCTCAAGTCTTGGCAGCAGGGGAGCAAGCAGTAAAGAAGTCAAAGTGAGTTAATTGTCCCTGTTTCTTCAGTAAATTACAATTTTAGGGCTATGGCCATTGCAAACTGTAATGTCAAGTGAGGTCATTTAAGGTTGGCTGCGTACCTCTACATCATTGTAGCCTCTAGTGTAGTTGGAGATTCAATAGACCTGTGAAATCAGTAATGAGGATACACTGAAGGTGGTGGCCCAAGGATGCTGCCCAACAGCATCTTCATGGCCCGTAGACAGCTTTAGAGGAACTCAGAAATGAGTGGAAGGTAGAACGCAGCCAGGAGGTTTTCCTGCTTTTTTTCATCTTTCACTAGCACCTGAAGAGAGAGACTAAGGGCTTTTGTAGCTGCTTTGTTTTTGCAAGTTAGTTGTTATAAGACTGATGCTCTCTCTTCTGCTAGAGCACGTGGTTAGCCTTTCACAAGGTAAAGGGGTTAAATGATTTGAGTGGAATCTATGTCAATGTAATGAAAGCTTTGAGAGGACAGCCCACATAAACAAATCAGAAGGCATTTAGAAAAAAAGAGAAAAGATGAAAAGAGGAAATAAGTGCCAGAATAAGGTTTGAAATCAAAATTAATCTAGACATGAAAGCACATGGGGAGCAAAGAAAGTCTCTAATTGCCTATAAAGCAATATAAGGAACCTGATTAATGAACAAAAGTAATCAGAACTGCTCATTAAAGGGCATACATTTCACCTTAAAGCTATTACTGAGATGTTGTGGGAACTTTGACATGATCAGCTATTGGGTAAATTCAATTTCAGGTCAGCAAAGTGGGCTGAAGGGCAAAAATTTGACAGGCTCAGAAATTACTGGTCTTGTATCTGGGTAACAGAGTGTCTTGGATTGTGCAGCATCGCCTATTCCTAGACTTGAAACAGTAACTGGTGTAAATTCTGATAATTAAAAAAACCAGAGAAGACCAGAGAATATTGGAGCATCTTACACATCTACTACTAGCAGAGTGTAATGAGGGAATACTGCATTATCATGAGAGCTTTTGTTCTATGTGACACTGCCAATACTAACTTAGAGTTGCATGTTTGTGTCGTAAGTCAGATGTGCTCACTCAATACAAAGGAACTTTGTGTTGGGCCTCATCTTGACAGATAAGTAGAGTTTGGTTTACAGAGCCAGAAATCAGGAATAGCATGTGATACATTGGCAGCACAGAAAGAGCCTCGCTGTGATCTTTGTGGCTGTGCAGATGTGATCACATAGCACAGACGAAATCATGACTTTTTACACTGGCTTTTTACAAACAGATTGAGGAATAAAAATGTTGTCAATAATGAGGTGTTCTTAAAACAGAAAAAAAAAATTGGAGGAAATGAATCATCTGTAAAAAGTAATTTGACAGAACTATGTAAACATGACTGGAAATTTAAGAACATCAAAAACTGTAATCCCTCTACTTAGATGAAAACAACAATTAATGGAAGACAAAGCTGGTTATGAGGCAAGGTGAAAAAACCATGAAAGTAAAATAATATATATAAAGCCCCTTATTTATGTGTCTAGGTGTGTGTACACTTATGTCTACATTTATATTTACATTAGAAATATATGTCTTCTGGTATGTATATGACAGATATATTCGTAAGATAAGACTTTTCTGATATTTTGAATTATATGACTCAGAAACAAGGAATTGAGAAACACTGAGAAGGAAGGTAAAAGGAGAAGTAACCTGTTGCAGGAAAATATTAATTGATTATAAGTTCATAAAGCAGAGCCTGAACAAAGAAAATTCTAAGAATAAACAGGTAAGATAGAATTGCCAATAATCGTAGATACAAGGCAGAACATAGATGTATGTTTATCTGCAGTAAGGAAAGACAGCATAAAGTAAAATTATGTCATACAGTGATAAAATACTTTCTCTCCCAGAGTAATTTAGGATTTTGTTAAGCAGCAGGGGTTCAATAGAAGCAATTGATAAAATGCAGAGTACTTATAATGCAAGAACTTTTCAAAAGTGAAAATTGATCACAGAGATTTTTTAGCAACCTTAGACTATTTGAGCAATTCTGTTAACTTTAAAATGAGTAAATAGGGCAAACTGAACAACTCCAGACCCTTCCAGAGGAATGACACTAGACATGGTTAAAAACTTACGAACAGGAGTAGCACCCACAAGGTAATAAAGACTAGGGTAAATTTTAAGGATTTAGAAGGTGATATGAATGACATTACCTGGAACAGATTGTCCATTTCCAAAGTCAGACTTCAAAATGGAGGCTTGTAAACCAGAATTGGGATAGGGAGGAACCACAAGATGGTGTAACAAAGTGAAAAAAATAGGTTTTGAACCAGATTATGGGAATTTATCTGAAGAGCAAGGTGAGAGATGGCATAGTCACAGCTTATGAGTACATGAATGAGAAAGAGATTTATGAGAAGTGAAAGCTCTTCTGCAGAGTGGGAAGAATGCTTAAATAGGTCCAATAACTGAAAATTGTTCTTTAAAATCATGAGTTTGTGTCATGAGTAAAGGCTTACCACAGTTTTGTTGTTATCTCTTATTTGTGAATTTTTAACAAGCCGGACAGCACTCTGTCAGTTCTGCTTGCAGCACATTTTCATGTCAGCACTAGACAAACTGGTAGACCAAAATCTCAAATATTTAGCATGGGCATAAGACTTTTGGCTGATCTTTCTATCCAAAAGGACAACAGGGATTTCAAAGTTAATTTCTGTGTCTAATTAATGTGAACTGCTGCAATATTACAGGCACAAAGTCATAGCAAATTTGATTTTCTCTAACAGCTAAACAAAGTTGAAGGCTGTGGCTAAAACCACCTGTTGTGTCAATGAATGTGCATTTCTGTTGCCAAAGTCTACCCGGTTGAACACTACACAGAAGCACCAGGGGAAAAAAAAGGTGGTGTGAGTCCTGGCTGCCTTTGTGTTTTCGATGTTGTACTGGTTTTTTTCCCCCTTTAAGTAAACCATATTACAAAAGCAAAAGAATAACATCACAGCAAGAGGAGACTGGAAGCATTCAGGATTTGCCTTCCTTATTGTGCCAGACAGCATCCCAGGGTTGTTTAAGAGATGTGCTTTGCTATACTTGCAGAGATTTCCAGAGTAACAGTACAACCAGCAAAAGCCCAGCATTCAGCTAAATGTGTAGTGTTGTGGGGACTCTGATCACTGTGTTTCAGCAGCTCGTAATAGCTACTTGTGGATCTAACGCAATTGGGAGCCTCCTTTTTTCAGGCGCGTTGTTTCTTTATCCTGACCCTTGGACTCTGGTGGCTGATATCCTTTGCCCAGCTGTGTTTGTATAATGCATCCTGCCTACCAGCAGTGCCAGGTTGTTAACTCATAATTTGGTTCACTGGTTGTCCTCCTCCTTCCTCACTTGTAGCACAGAAAAAGGAAATTAAAAGCATTAATTTTTTATTCTGTATTATTGTTCATGGCTTATTATACTTTTACTGATCTTTTCTTTTCCAAGAATTCCCTGGCTATTCATCTCCACTCCTGTACTGTCAATAATCTTTTTCTTCTACTATCCTGTTTGAATGGGGATCATCAGCATACCAGCTGAATGTAAAATATTTATTCATGTAATAACGCCAGTGTTATTTTAAATTCAATTTTTCAGAATTCCCAGCAATCTATATGCCTTTTGAATCACCACTGTGAAGTATGCAGAGGTTTTTCACAGATGGCCAAGGTTTACCATTAACTGAGAACCCAGCAAGTATATGAATAATTCCATGTGCTTATTAAAGACTGAAATACTTCTATTTTCTAAGGCATTTTTCATGTGCCATTATGTGCCTTCTTTTATTCCCAAATCCTCTGAAAATCTTATCAGCTCCATAGTCTGGAGGTGACCACCTCCAGACATTACTAACCAAGTAATACTATTACCTGTGACTGTTGTCATCTCAAGGTTCGACCTGTTTCCCTGTTAAGAATAATCACAATAACAGTGATACAGTCCTAGATGTTGCCCCTCCTAGATGCAGAGTGTTACCAGAGCACAAGTCTATAAGACTGTCAGGCTCTTGTCTATCACAGTCACTAAATTTAACTGTAGACTCAGTGTTGAACATTTCCATTAGAATTCACTCTTTCATCTCACACACCTTAAAATACTTGAGTATCTGTAGGTCTGACCATGGGAAATAATCAGCACATCTTGCAACAAACCTGAAAATTTGGTGAAGAAGAAGAGGGTGACCGAGATGCAAATGATTGATTAAAGAGAATGCAAAGCTTTTGTTCAGAAGATGGGAATATTATCTGAGTTCTTCCTGCTGGACTGCAGTGAAGAGATATTGAAAAGAAATGCACAAAGGAGTTGTTGCTTCTCCTACTTTTTCTCTTTAGAGCAGAATTGCAGTTGACTGCAGCTAGATGTGGCATTTCATTTTAGTAAATAAAGTCACTTTTTATGGACATGTTTTGTTTCTTTTCTGATCCTTCTTTACTAGAATCACAGAATAACTAAATTCGGAATTGACTTCTGAAGGTTACATTGCCTGACTCCTTGCTCAAATCATGTTAACTTAGCAGTTGGAGCAGGCTGCTTGTGGTCATACCCTTTCAGGTCTTGACCACCCATGCAAGCACTTCCAGTGTTTCATCACCCTCATTTTGATCCCTACTCAGCTTTTTTGTCCCACAATTTACTATTTTAGCTGGGAAGAGGATACATTTTTGTCCTCTTTCTCACTTTTTACTTTCAAAGACAGAAGAGAATGTAAAATGTTCTGAAAATTGAGAGCAGTCCTTTAATAGCAAATACTTCATGTTTCTGTAAACTATTCTCTCAAAACCCCACCTCTACCACTAATAACCTCTCTTTCTCAGCTACAGTGAGAGAACTAGGTCCAGACAGGATCCAGCTGCGCCACCCGGAAAAAACAAAGCAGAGCCCACTCACCTCACCACGCCATTAACCATTTGAAATCAGAAGGGTGTGATGTCAAAGGAAGTACAGAAACACTCTTGAATTTTTAGATAAAGACTGCTGCTCCCTCTTCTTCTGTAGCATCTCCTGTTTCTTCTGACCTACAGATAATTGCTATCACAGTCTTGGCTATGGCCTTCTTAAATGATAATTCTTTAGCTGTCACATAAACAACGTGTCAACTCTAGCTCTTGACATGCCTGCTCTGGATAGGGGTAAGATACATAATTTTAGAAAACACATTAACTTTATTTCCTCAAAAGTCACCTGCCTTTTCTTTCTTAGGAGCTGTCTCTTTTAGGAGGGTTGAGAAGAAAGGGAGAAGTCCTTCTCTGAAGAAACTCACTTTTTCTTCCTTATTTATCTATTTGGCAATCCAAGGACATCAATAAATAACTCTGATGCTTCAATTCTCCAAGTTAAAGCAAATGTGGCTTATCTGCAACTCTTTTCTCCTTCCCCTGCTTTTTTTTTTTTTTTTTTT